>JAPYZI010001451.1:0-32201 GCA_030523105.1 Ophioninae sp. A BG-2022a
TGTTTTTTTTTTTTGTTACGATCCCCAGGGATTTTCACGCAGCTTAGGTTTGTTTGTGTTTTTCGTTTTTTTTCTTTTTGCTTTGCTCAGTTTATTCCTTCGCTTGTTTAGCTTCACTCACACGGCGCGAGAAAGGAAATTTGAGTAAACTACTTCGATACGTTACCCTCTTCCATACTACTATTGTCCTCCGGTCTCGCGACGTAGAGACTCGGATCGATCACTTTTGGTATCGGTTTTATCTCCGTACCGAGCTCCTGCTCGATTCTGTGCAAATTGAAACGATCCTCGTACGTTATCAGGTTAATCGCTATGCCCAAATGGCCAAAGCGTCCCGAACGCCCGATACGATGTAGATAAGTCTCCGCCATTTTTGGAAAGTCGAAATTAATAACGACGTTCACGGCTTGCACGTCGATACCCCTTGTGAAGAGATCACTGCTCACCTGAGAGAAACACGAGAGGGAGGCTTTGTATTCAAGCAAGATAAAGAAGACGAAACAACCACTAATCCGACAGAATACGACGTTAAACATTTTCATGATTCTGATACAACAAAAATTAATTATTCCTTAATTCCTTCGAATTTCCTCGGGCGAATTTGAGCTACGAACACGAACCGTCTTTCTAAGATTTGAGTTAACCGAATTGCAAGAAACCTCCGATGATCTTGGTCAACAATGGAAACGGGTAATTGAAAAAAAGATTCGTTACGTTCCAACAAAGAACACAGAACCAAAGTTCGTTCGGATGAAAATCGATTTTCTGATACTCGATTCTAAACTAATCGAAATTGCGCTCCAGAGTACTCGATAAATTTTCAATTACCACTTTACACTTCCGAATCAAAGAGCTGGAAGAAAGGAGGGGAAAACACCCAATGTCCAACCAGATAAATAGTCCAATTCCACTTTAACGGTGAATATAAATTTCAAATATGCAAAGTCCAGACTGGCGCTTTTTCTTCAATAATCCTCGAGTTTTATTGAAATTCGTATCGACTTACCAAATTTCTGCAGAGTCCGGCGCGGAAATCGTGGAAAACGCGATTTCGGTGAGCCTGCGCCATTTTCGCGTGTATGTAGTAGCAGCAGTATCCCAAATCCGTGATTTTCTTTGCGAGTAACTCGACGCGTTGTGTCGAGTTGCAGAATATTATACTTTGTGTTATTTGTAACTGAAATACGAGAAGAGATCAAATTTATTTTCGAACATCATTTATTGTTATTGTTATTGTTATTTATTATTTATTATTATTCATTAAACACTATGAATTTCGATACGGTGTAGTTAAAAAGCAACTTCAACCCACACATCCCCTCCCCCCTCCCAAAGAACACTGGAATTTATTTTTAGCAAACAAAGCGAAATAAATCCAAACTTTGCCCTCGTTCGTCACGTGAAAGGTTACCTTGGGGGTGACCTTTCACCTTAATCAAACATTCCACAGTTTAACCAGATTCTTTCCGTCACGACTAGTTGTTTATTATTGAGACCAGTTGGTTTAGGATTGTTTGGGTTGCGATGGAATTTTTGCAAAACATGAAAATCCACCGATTAGTCACCATAGAAAAACTATAAATGAACTAAACTGTAATAAAATAGAATGTGATATTTACGTAAGCTTTAGTTCGTCCAACAAAATTATGAGCTACTAGTTATGATTATAATAAATAAAATTCATCCGTTTTATGGTGTCCCATATCGACATATTTTTGTCCTCCCAACAACGCGGTATGAAGAGACAAATACACAAACAAATTTAGGATAAGTAACGAACCTTGGAAAATAGCGTGTTGAGGCAGTGAACTTTCTGGCGTTCCTGGACGAAAGCGTAGTACTGGGTAACACCTTTTAGTGTCAATTCCTCCATCAAGTTAATCTCATACGGATCTCTCAAGTGTTTTTCCATAAATTGTTTCACCGTGAGAGGGAACGTGGCCGAGTACAGCAATATCTGACGTTCCTGTGGTAATCTGCGCACAAGTCATCAACAATAAATAAATAAATAAAGTAATAAATATATAATAATAAATACATAAAATAAACACAAATGTAATACTCAGGTGATGTAATATTCCCTGAGTGAATTTAAAGAGTTTCCTCTCTCATCCGTTTATCATAACCGACATTTTTATCGAAGCGTATGTTTACCTGGAAATGACATGATTCAACATGCCCTTAAAGTCTTGAGAGAGAAGCTTATCTGCCTCGTCCAGTACCAGAATTTTGCAGTGACGCATGTCCGCAACATTCTTGTCCATCAGGTCAAGAATTCTCCCAGGCGTCGCAATGATCACTTGAACTAGCAACGTCGAAAGGATATTGTTAGACTTTAAAGTAGCGTTGAATTTATTTCGTTCTAAACTTTAATCCGATTGTCAGGATTTTCCAAATTTATGTCCGGTTTATGAGGATTACCTTTTTGATAAATCCTCATGATGTCGTCACGCAAGTTAGTGCCACCGGTCGTAACCATTACTTTCACGTCCATGTGCTTCGCGAGCTCGATACAAATTTGGGATGTTTGGAGTGCCAGCTCTCTCGTAGGCACGATTATCAATGCCTGGATTACATCTTTTTGTGGGTCAATCTGTAATCAAGATCGAGAGAACGATCAGTCCAAACGGATTCCGTTATAATAGTCCTAACGAGTTGTAGCAATCGCCTTCATTCTCTTCCTCCGTCCAGTCGTTACTCTGCACTTATCCGCATCCTCATTATCTCATTCTATTTAAACGCAGCGAGCATTATGACAATTCTGTTGATTATTCTAATCCAGTTTTTACAATTTTTACATTATGGTGAAAAATCTACCGATATTTTGCCCTGCAAGTACGAAGTTACGAATACTACAGGTGCCGCAAAAGAACGTTATTTATTTTTTTATCGTAGAGTACCATTGGCCCATATCAAAGAAGACCACCTTCATTTACTATTATTTTAATGGATTGAACGGATGAAACGGAGTTTAACGGATAAAACGATCGATTTACCTGTTCCAGAACCGGGATCGAGTACGCTCCAGTTTTGCCAGTACCGTTTTTCGCACGTGCCAAAATATCCTTGCCCGACAACGCGATAGGTATACTAGCTTCCTGGATCGGTGATGGTTTTTCCCATCCTTTCTCGAATATGCCCATCAACAGTTCACGCTTCAGGCAGAACTCCTCAAACTCGTTGCCACGTGTATCTGTGACATCCTGATATGAAAAAAAAAAAGGTAAAACAAGACGAACTTTAGGAAATGCAAATATTTTGTTGTGTTTGTGGATATTAAATTTGACCAGCCATTTACGGTGAATTAGTTCGTTTTTTTTTTATAGTATACTAACGCTTGTCTTAACACGTTTGTCCTTTGGTGGGATTTTTAGTTTCGCCTTCCAACCTTCATCGTCCATTTTTTCCAAGTCAGCCTTGGGGCCGAGGCCAGAATTCAGCATGTGATTGGAGTTCATATGCGTTTCGGTCATCATCTTCGAAGATTGCCGTATACTTTATTCTGAAACAGAGCATTATTTTCTCTTATCGGTTCTTGCTGAGCAAATAAATTTTGATTCAACCTGAACAATGTATGTTCCCTGCAACTTTTTTCCCCAATTCTTGTATAGCTGCCCTGAGATTTATTGAAAAGATTCATAACCTAAACAAACCCAAACAAGCTCACTTTTAAGTTTATAAATGAAAAAGGAAATTTTGATGCACGGTTGTTCCAGCATGAGTAATATCAAAGAAAATGACTCAAGAATAAGTCAAAGATATTTTGGCTGGTAGTTGATTATTGCCTACGATGATATTCAATGCCCCGTTTGAAGCCTTGATACGGATTATCTGATCAGCTCTGAAGACTAGGCCACCGAGTAAACAAAAAAAATGTAAACAACGTCCAAGGCTAGAGCCGTGCCACAGTCGACTGGTTTTTCTGTATTTTCATTGTTGGCTTTCTCAGAATTGAGGATTATAAGCTGTTTCTTCCATTTGCGGAATACCCTTGGAAAATATCTATACCTGCGAAATATCCGATTTGATTGTATAAATTCGTATCGTTTGAAGGCCGTTAATAAGCGCGATACAAAAAAAATCAGTGTTTTTGATATTCAAGAACAACCGTTTGCGTTGTTCTCAAATGTCGTATGTTTGGTTTTGTTTGGGTTGATCACGCGCTTTTTTCGAAAACTGACGATACGGCGAAATAAAAAGTAGCAGCCATATTTAATATTTTCCAAAACGGTGAATTATCGCAAAGTGAAATATGCGTAAAACGACAAAAACAAAACACCAACAGCGATGGGTCGCGGTTTTCGTTATTTTCACAAAATTTACGATCTTTCAAGGAGCGAACTTTATCGCCGTATGGGAAGTGAGGAAAGCGATAATTGGAAGAAAAAAAATAGGAGTCGAAAAGTGAGGGAATCTAACCTGATCGAGAAGCGAGAAAATATTTTGGGAAAACGTTGTAAGTGCAAAGTGGCTTTAATAATGGTCGACAAGCTCAAACGAAAGGCTGTAGACTCGAGACGAGAACGATATCAGAAGCATAGCAGATTTCGCCAAGTTCGAGAGAAAGAGAGGACAACACCGTTAACCCGAATTCCACACGAACTTTGAACTCCGAAAGCCTAAAAATAAGCCGAATGCGCAGGCTGAACGATAAATAAAAGTAAGATCGATAAATTCGGAAGAGGCTGATGCGAATTAAAATAAGTTGGATAATTCGTTACTTACCTTGATAAGGATGAACGTCGATGCCGAGCGAAGCGACTCGAACGAGAAACAAAACGACAAAATGGCCGCCGTCTATCCTCTCGCTCCCTCTCTCTCCCTCACTTTCCCCCAATGTCAAGTTTCGATCCTTGAGCCCGGTGGAGAAAAAAAATTGTGTCTACAAAAAGCGTTCCTGGCTCGCTACGAAGCACCGGCCGCGTATTCGGTCTCGCTCACGCGCCCCTCCCCCCTTAAGAATCGCCAACGCGTCCTTTCAACGTATTTTCTTTTCTTCCGCGTACCTTTCCAAGCGTTTTTAACTCATGGGTGTCTCGTTGGAAGAAAAAAAAAGCAAAAAGCGATATACTTTGTCGCTCGGTATTTAAATCGTACTCGGCAACTAAACGCACTGCGTCAAATGCTCTTCGCGACGACGACGGCGACGACGACGATGAGTATTAAACTCGTCGAATATACGTGATGTGTGTCATGAAGGGATAAAAACACTCTCGAAGAATGAGTATAACCGTTAACCCCGTGGCGTTGCGGTATAGCAATAGCTCTGCGTTTCGCCCTCTCCCTCTCACTATTCCTATCTCACTCCAGCTCCGTCTCCTCCCTCCTGAACACTTGGCACCGTTGCGGCGCATGCGCGCCTCCCCACTCCGACCACAAGGCGCGTTCTAAACACAGCGACGTGAGCCTAGCAAAAGCAAGCTCGTAATTGGACGCCGCATCGCCAGATTCGGCGCTCCATTTCTCAAACTGACGATGCTACGTGTTCGATACTATTTTTTTAATTTACATAGAAAAAATATACTCAACGGCCGCGGATGGATGTGATACGTCATTAAATGTGTGTGTGTGCGTCCGGCTTTAAAATTTGCATCCGGAAATCGACCATTGCGCCACTAAAAATTTGACGGCGAAATTAAAAACTAGCGTCACATTCCGGAAGTTACATTTCGCCTTGATAAATCATCGTACACATTAATACACATAACCGTTTATGAAGTTCGTTCAAATAGAACAATCACCGAATATACCCATGTTTTAAATGTTATTGCTTATTTTATATCGGGAATAATAGAGTGCCGTCGCGATCATTTATTAAAAAGAAAAAGAGTGGCGGCGCCACCGTCGCACGTGGTAAAATTCATGTTCGTCCGAATCCAAGAGATCGCAATCATTATAATTTCAATTACTTTCGCTGAACTTTAGAACTGTTTGAATGTAACGACATCCAACAAATCGTTACACAGTTGAACATTGGTAACGATAAAACATGAAAAAAGCAAAAAAAGACTCGTGTATTTCAACAAGCATTAGGATCTCGTCTCTGCGAGGATCGATATTTGCGACACGCCTCGGGGCAATGTCTCTCCAAATAGCGTCGCTGCGAGAACGCCTTGAAACAAATTCCGCAACGCCATTGCCACTGATGATGACTCCGGGTTCTCTGATGAGCACGCAGATTCGATCTGTAATAGCGATTATGATAAGTGCCTGAAAAATCTATGCTCGACATTATGGTCACAACGTATTCCTCGCGTGGTTCATAGAAAATCGCCTTAAAAGGAAGGTGCGCGACCGCTGCGCCGCCGCGCGACCACCAAAATCTTTGGCGTTTTACGGATTCGAATTTCACTTTGTAACGGATATTCTGTTAAAAATCTATGCGGAAAACATTTCCTTACGACGAAATGTCCATTAAAAGCACAATAAAAAATGTACCACGTCATATATAAGTACGATAGAGGTAACAGACCACCTTTTCCCAAAATTTCTGAAAAATTAATAACATTTGACATCAAATTAAATGGCCAACCGTCGCGTTGATCAACACAGAGACTGATGCTCAGTATTTTCAAAAAAATAAACTTATGAATAAAACAAGTTCGGTCATTTTTGAGGTTATGTCTATGCGTGCGTCCTCGTCCGTGTTATCATAGAGGTTATGTAGATCTGTGTGTCCATAATAGAACTTCTGGTACGAAAACATGTAATTACATTTCAGAAGCGCCGCAAATTCGAAAACTGCGTTTTAAGGCGAAATATCTGTACGCGTCATCCGAGTACACGAAAGAAATTTTCGATGACTTCGAGTAAGGAATCGAATTCTCCAAAGCCTGATACTTTATGATACAAACTGCGGCTAGATTGTTGTAGAACATTACTACAGAACATCAATGGCGCATTGTTTCAGACTTTCATGCTTTTTTTTACATCAACGTTGGAACATTTTTCCAATGTTCCACTTTGGACTGAGCAAACATTGGCCGGGTTACAGTCGAAATAAAAAAAAAAATACTAATGCAGAAATAATGATAGCAAGCTCACCTATCAGCAAAGGATTTGTGACAAACCGGGCACTCAAAGGGTCTCTCGCCTGTATGGAGTCTCAAATGTCCTTTGAGGACCCACGGGCGATCGAAGCTCTTCCGACAGTAAGGACAATAATGCATAGCCTTGTGTCTCTTCCAATTTGTTCCTTGTTCCATTTCAGAGCCTCCAGCCGTTACGCTTTCACCATCAGGAATTATTTTCTCTGGAAATGCAGTGCAGGGCTGGAGTTCCAGGCCAGCCTCTTTTGTTATCCCGTCCTCGTTTAATCTTGCAGATCTATCTCCGAGTCTCGACGACCGTCCTGTTATTCCAGCCGATCTATTGAAGCTATTTGATACGTTTTCTCTTGATCCCATACCCAAGTCAATGGGGTGTTCAAAGTTGTCCGACTCTAGCAGTTCCTCATTGGGGTTCCGATAAAACTGGAGTCCAAGCTCCGCAGAGATTGATCTACCTGGATAATAATCACGGTTGTCGTTTTTAAAACTGTAACGCGTCATTATTGGCAATCCAGCATTGTTCCAAACACTGGTCATCTTGAGGGACGATGAGTCCTTCGTATTCTTGTGGGTCTTTGTCCTGACGGTATCTACCACTGGCTCTAAAACTTCAGGCTCGAAACCTGAAAAGTGTTATCTGAGTCGGTCGGTATGTTCTTTCAATATTTTCTATGGGTATGTTCTTTCTTCTGAAATGCTGTTCGCAATCGAAGATCCAACACGATCAGAGCATTAACCCTTCGAGTGCACACTGTGTCGTTTTGACCCATAACTTTTTCCGCGTAAGTACGTACTTTTCAAAGCATGTCCCACTTTGAGCGAATGTTTTGGCATTTAATTATCGATTTTCCCTAAAAATAAATTGAGGTCCATAAAATATGGATAATTTCCTACAAAAAACATCTCTAAAAAAAAAAAAATGCATGTTTACTGAAATACAACCATTTGAAAAATGTCATAGGTTGGATGAACCCAGTATGCACTTATAGGTTGACCAGCGGAAGTGTGCACTTGAAGAGTTAAACACCCTTTTGCCAGCTCACAGCCCCCATTTCATTCCCAATGCGTCTCAGTTGCGAGCGGGCACAAGGAAACTGACATCGACTGATTAAACCCATGCAAGTGAGACCCAACTCAACGTTAACTCGACGCACGAGAAATCGGTTCAAACTCGAACGATTAATGACCAACGAATTATTTTCATTATGATCGGATTGAATAATATTCTTTACAGGGATCTGTCATTTGATGAGTGTATCATTGCCGAGGTTAGTGTTATTGCGGTTTTCGCTTACGGACAATACTCCTACCTGAATCATTCGTTCGATGATACCGGACCATCGATTTAATGAGACAACGGGGCATGATTTTTAACGATATACTTTCTTGCACAAAAACCCCTTGATTTGACCCTGTCGTGTATTTATATTTTTGTTAACATGTGTACGTTTTAGCCGGAAGTATGACGATACGAATAATAGCAAATGTCGTTTCACTATGGTGCAAAGTCCCGACGAAGGTTGGCCTCAAAGTCGCGATCCTCTTTTGTTTTTCTCTTTTATTTTTTATCCCGGTGAACATCTGAATCACAAAGTGACACGTACGTTGCTGTATCTTCGTAGATGTGGGTTGTGGAAATGAATCAGGATGTTAATTTTGTACATCGATGGCAAGAAAAATCGTTTCGATGGTCGATAACAATTTTTATTCGAAGGGAAACGTGAATTGTACAAACGCCTATAAAGATACGTTTTTTTGCTTTTTAACGAAATCATGCACAAACTGCCAAATTTTGTTGGTTAATCTTCATCTGCACGCAAACAGTTCCCTTGGACATAAACAGTGTGCGATTTTTTCTGTTGGGAACTTATAATCGTAGAAAAAGTCTTCACTTCCAGTGAAACGCAGAACTCCCTACGAACGAGACGAAGTTTACGATCTCTGGAATCTCTCGAAGTTTCGGTAAATTGACTCGATCGGTGTAACGTCGCAAAGTAATCGTCGTAATTATTAGCCTAATCGAGAAAATAAATTCGACTAGTTGAATCAGGAGGAAGACATCAGCAGAGAAGATCTCCATTTTTCCATCTGCCCCGAAGGATCTTAGAGCAATATCCGTTTCGACGATGTCCAAAAAAAAAAAAGGAGAACGAAAAACTTTTCGTTCCGAAGGGGCGTGTGAATTAATTGCCATAAATTTCCGGCGGAAATTTGAATACTTAGGGACGAGTTTCCATCTATATCCGGAATGGTGATCTATCACGAAGTTTAACCGTTCGCAGGGGGCGCACGCGAGACGATAAATGCGCGGATTCTTTTCCGACGAGACCCATTACTATATCCAATGGGACACACGTTTACGAGGATGGACGCCCCCGTACGTACGTTCGTGCGCAACTCGCCGGATTGCCAGGTATCTCGTGGAAGCTCAGACAAGACTAATTGTAACAAAACCCAGTGAAGTTTTCCGACATAGAATAGAAAAAAAAAAGTATCGAACTAACGGAGGTCTTTCTTACGGAAGTGACAGGCTCCAAATGAGTATCTGCACTAACGGGAATTTAAGAATTTTAATGAAAAGTGACCCTCAAGAAATAACAGCTCAGCTACACGATTTTCTCGATCCCACTCAAGCAAAGTTAGCTAATTATCTCGAACCCCTCGGATACTTTTACAACTTTTTTTTGTACGCGTCACCGAAGATACCTTCGGACAGTTTTTCGTTACACCCAAGAGCACGCGGAACAACTTTCCAACAAACTCTTTTTTCATGTTTCGATCTTTTGCCTTTCTCTTAAAACGTAATTTTGTGAATTGAGGATATTTAATTTTCGAGTCTTACGATTCTTTGTATTTTGCAAGAACTCCGTTATTCCGTGAAAAATACTTTGTGAAAGAAGATTCGAAAAAAATGGCGTCAATGGTTCGATTTTTTACCGAGTTGTTACGAACGGAACAACAATGTGGTGCCGTTTCCGAAAAATTGTACAGGTCGAGAGTAAGCTGACTATTCGGCGTTGCCAAAAATAATTATAATTCCAAAAAATAATTTATTGCGTTCAGAACTCTTTTCAGCCTTTCACCCGACTAAGTTCCTAACCCTACTTTCCTCGATTGAACTATTTAAAACGTTTCACAAGATCAAGAACGTTCCTCAATTTTTCTCAGATTTTTCCAGAGAGCTCTTCCGGGAAGGGAGAATACTCGTCTCTTTTGGAATTTTCAGCCACGAAAGCTTTTTCTTCTTTATTTTCGTTGGGGATCGATCCGAGGTGCGGGGGTAACTTAACCCAAAGACACCCCCGAGACCAGCAGCCTTCGGCGAGAATGAAAGGCTCTGTGGAAAATGACTAAAAGTTGTAGTTGGCATCAGTAAGATGAGGACTACAAATTCCCCTACAAATCTTTCGGAAAAAATTCTGGATTCCTTGGTAATTTACGTTGATCGAAACTTTTACTAATAATTCGAAACTTTTCCAATCTCTAATCCACTATTTCTGTCAGATATAAATTTTCCATATTAGACAAAACAAAGGAAGCGCGTTGACGTTTTTTCTTACCATCACGAAAAAAAAACAATTTTACAAATCGGTTATTCGTGAAACAGAAACAATTTTATAAATCGTTGTTTTCGTGAAACAGAAACGATTTTACAAATCGTTTTGTTTTGTGAAACAAAAAGGATTGTCAAAATCCTAATACGAAACGTTTTTAAAAATCGTCCATGACACGGTCCAACAAGAATTAAGAGACGAGTCACCACCTAATTTGTCATTCGCCGAATATCACGTTCCAAAGGAATACATCAAATCGAGTGGAACAGGCAACACTTTGCGAGGGGGAATAAAATAAACGTTTAAGTATTTTCGCATTCCTGACGGGCGGCAAGCTCCAGGGGATGAACGACGTTCCATAAATTTTCGACAACTTGACCGAAAAATTGAGGGCTTGGGGAAATTAATGGTGAATTCGTGCACAGGTGATAAAATTATATCGATACGGACTTCGGTAAAATTATATCGACACGGCAAATATAAAAAAAGCTAATCCTCTTTTGTTATTTCGATCGTAATTTTCCGTTTCGCTTTGAAATTTGCTATGCGTTCATTCTTTCAGTAGTATCGTTTCGATACGTCTTTTAATCGAAGATCCAATTATTCCTCAATTTTTTCATCGAAGTTATATAATCATAATCATAAATTTTTCCAAATTCATCGCACCAAATATAAATTTTCAGCGAGCAGAAACACTTTGAACCAACAAATAAACTTCGAGGACGAAAAATCAAATGCTACAAGAAATTTTCAGTGAGGGTTGCTATAACCCTCAAATTTGATGTCCAGCGAAAATGGAAAGATACATGAGTTTTTGTTTGGAAAAATACACAAAAATTAAACAATACATGATTTTTTATTTTATAGTTTGGGTTTTGAGAAGGAAAGCGAAGCGATGTTCCATCCCTACACTGTCGAACATTTTCGAATTCCAAAAGTCTTTTTTCCGAACATTAAAAAATACATTACGTAATCGTGTCGACAAAGCGGACATCAAGACCGGTTTATCATTTCCGTTTAACGCAAGCCTATCAGTCTCTTAAAATCTTACGAAAACTAATTTATATATGTCAAACGTGAAAAATGTTTTGCAACAATAGACTATAACTCACTAGAGAAATGCGATTGGAAATATGGGATAGTTGCACGACTGGTATGGTTATCTCTCTTTCTTTTGTTCTATACTTGATAGTCCGGTCGAAATCTACCTGACTTCGATTAGCGAAGGTCATCGCGTCACCAATTTTTTTGCAGGTTGTTCGGATTTCTAGGAATGTAACCTAAACAGTCAAAAAAAGAAAAAAAAAGTGTTTCGTGGTGGCCAGACGTGTTGGCCTCCGTAAGTAGAAGTCGATAGAATTTTCGTACAATCTGATTGGACTATTACGAAACCCGATCGAGCTCATTGATGTTTCTCGATATCCCAGAGTCGAAGGAGTGACGCGAATTGACGGCAAGTGGGGAACCGCGAATTGATGAAGCCCCGGCGGCTTCTTATAATCAACGGATCCACAATGTCCTCCGCAATATGGCTGTAAACTTCTCTCGTTGAACGACAAGTGTTTCCTCTTTTTTCGCCGATCGATATTTCCGGTTTCTGCGAAAATCAAACTAACCCAAACTAACCCAAACCAACCCCCTCGAAAATCAAATAATTCGTTGATTATTACGGATAAATAAAATCTAATAAACGTCGGAAGGATGTTAGCCACCTTGTGCCTTCTCTTCTTCATCGCGGCGGTTCTTTTTCATTATTACTCGAAATTACGGTTGTACCGCAAAGCTGTTGTATTTCCGGGACCACCAACTCTGCCTTTCCTGGGCAATGCCCATTTATTCGTGGGCGACACGACGCGTAAGTACGAATTAACCCAACCAATACACAACGAACTCGATCCTTGCTTCGTATTAACTCGTTATTTATTTAAAGTAATCCATATCGATCGAAATAGAAATCGGGGCCTGAAAATTAAGCTTACGTCGGTGAGCTAAATGCACGTGTCGTAATGCCTGCCGGAGTGGTGCCATACGAATACTTCCGCTCATTTTTGTTATTATTATTATTATTCCGAAAATGTGGAATAATAATAATAAAATGTAAAGGATGCAATGGTAATCTATGTAATAAACGTGAATCGCCAAATGTGTTGTTAAGCGGAAAACTGGAAATATTTATTATATTTAGACGTTTAGTCTCATATCGCAGGTCCATGTATATGTATTTTTATACTTTGAAGACAAATCCAGCATTTAATTCGCCTTGAACTTTCCATTTCTAGGAAAAAATGCCAAAAATATATTCTCGAAACGTTTTTTTACATTTTCCCAGTCTAATTTTGTACTTTCGGCACAAACTCTGGCATATTCGTAATCAGCGGAATATTTACGATTAAATAGACCCTTTTAATACTTTCGAAAAGGAAAAAAAAAATTTCGTCTACCCCGGTCACATTTCCAGAATTTAAAAAATCACGAGATTTCAAAAGGTAGTAGAGTGAGCTTCTTCTATCCTATGGAGATTCAATTGGGGATTTGAAAAAGCCTTTTGCCTGACTTAAATAATGGCGTTGGGTTCTTATCAATATCTCATATAGTTTTCCTGGAAAGTCCACTTGAATAATCGTAAAAAAAGAGGCAAAGGGAAGGGAAGAGGCCAAAAGAGGTATAGTCACATTTGCAAAAATCGATGGTCCAACTTTGAAATTCTGCCAAAAATCGAAAAATCCTCGGAGCTTGATAATTTAATAGGCTTTCTGAAAAGAAAATCATAACGAACAGATCGAGCACACAGCCAAGTGTCAAATCCCAACGGAAAAGGAGTTACCGATGATTTGGTGAAAACATTTTTTTTCCACCAAAAATCCAAAAAAATGTTGAATTTTTAATTTTTTTTTTTATTGGTCCATTTCGATGTAATTTTATCTCCTGAGCACGAATCTACCATTCATTTCCCCCAAAACCCAAAATATCCATGAAAACATAGTGGAATACTTCCAAAAACACGATTTTCTTTTTGTGTGTGCAGTTCTTTCGACGAAAATTCGATGATATTCGTAATCAGCTGAAAATTTTCAATTGGATAGACACTCGACACTATTTCAGAATCGAAAAAAAAACGTTCAAGCCTCTTCCCTACGCGTTACGAAGCCTTCTTTGTGCGAAAGCAAATTCACCACTCATTTTTTCGACTCTGAAATAGTTTTGAGGGTCACTCCAATCCGGTATATAAATCGTACAAACCGACAATATTTCGTAGATAAAAAAAAGCAAAAACCTGACGAAAGAAAGATCGACGATATTACTCATTATTCTAATTGCGCAGGTATACTTGAAAGAGTGATGAAGATGCTGGAGGTTTATCCTTCGCCGTTCAGAGTATGGCTAGGCAGCCGACTATTCATCACGGTGTACGACCCGGAAAGCTTGAAGGTACGACGTGAATTTTTCTTAACTTAAACCTCTAATGAAATTCAAATTAAAAATGGTCACGCACCGGCGTGACTGGGGAGAGGAAAATAAGTCGTTTTCTTTCTTGCGCTCGTTGATCAAAGAAATTAACTTGGGAGAGATTTGTCGGAACTTGCGAGAAGGCAAGCTCGAATTTGAAAAAAATTTCAATATAAGGAAAACCTCGGCATTCATCGGAGCGAAAAATGATATGAAAACTAGGAACGGTTTTTTTTTTAATCCTCATTAGATATTTCCGACTCCTGGATCAATCGAGCGAGATTTTGGAAAAGATTTTTTTTGCAGAAATCATGATTCGTTTCTTTGGATATTTTTGTAAAATTTTGTTTGTGTTTGTTTTAGTTTATTTGGGTTCGTTTGGGTTTAAGAACAATAATGAAATTTCATATTTCTGAGTGACTTGACGTTTCTAGGGTCCCAAATATTTTTCCTTTTCCGCATTTGTTACAGATAATTCTTATGAGTCCTAAAACGATCGAGAAGGATGACCTTTACAAGCACGCTCGTCCTTGGCTCGGAACAGGATTACTTACGGCACCGGGTGAGTTCTCCTCCCTTTCTGCTCCTCTCTCGCTCTCTCTCTCTCTCTCTCTCTCTCTTTCTAAGCATAGGCGAAAACGTGCCTCAGTTACGAGACGTTCAATTATCCCTGTGCGCTGAAGCTTCGGTCGTTTATTATACGTTCGTACGTGACACGCATCGAAGAATCATTCGTCGATGGTGGGCCCCATAGAAATTCGCGCACCCCGCTCGTGATCTGTATCTCTCTCTCTCTCCCTCTCTCTCTCTCTCAATCTTCTGCATTTGCGTAATCCACTTAATTTCGATTATCGTTTGGATACGTGACTCCTGTTTATTTCGTATGGATATCGCGTACCCGGAAAGAAAGAAGCAAAGAGCCACATAAATCTACAGCCACACCGATTCTTCGGAAGTGATAAAAACTTTTAGTGAGACACGGCTCAATCGGGATAAAATATATTATCGATTCACCCTTGTAGTTTAGGGTCGATAATAATCTTCGTTGCATACGTGTCCAATCAGAGGTCGAAATGCAATAATCGATTCTTCGCGGAAAACAACAATGTTCACACAATATGAACAATATCGGTGTTTGGGTTCGTTTGGGTTTTAAATTTCGATTTTTCAATGAAAAATCCTTCGCCCGTATGAATTTCAAAAATGTTCTTTAAATACTTTTCAACCCCCTGAGAGATTGTTTTTGTTTTTACGAGGCTGTCACGTGCCATTTCTAATCTACAGCTGACAGACTGAGTAACAATTTCGATGGTTTTTACGTGAATTTGCAACTCAGACTTTGCAAAACATAATCATTTCTGTTCCTCGAAAAAGACGGATTGGAACTTCGGGAAATTGTAGGAAGAAATCACGCCCATCTGAAATATGAAATCAATTTTTGAAAATAAGATTTTTCCGCATTAATCGTAAATATTGTAATTTTTATTGCACAGCTAACAAATGGCGGGTTCATCGAAAACTTATATCGCCAACGTTCAATTCGACAACACTGGCGTCCTTCGTTGAGATATTTGCGAAACAGTCGGAAATCATGGCAAGGCAGATGAGGAGAGAATTGAACGGAGGCGAATTCGATGTTTTTGGATACGTAACTTTGTGCACACTCGATATAGTATGCGGTGAGCTGCGAAAAAGTTACTCATTCTATTTTTGTTTATTATTGGTTATTTTATTCATTTGTCGTTATTTGTTAGTCGATTTATTTCTTATTATTTATGATTGTTTTATCATTTCTTATTTTTGTTATTGTTTGTTATTTTATTTATTATTTATTTTATTGCTATCATAAGGATTTAAATTTATGTTTATTATTTTTTCGAACGTTGCCCATTTCGAATCACGTTTGATATTTTTCCCGGGCCAGCGTATCTGCTTTGTCCGGAGTGTTATTACATCCGAAAAGTTCAACAAAAACGATTGCGAGTGTACAAACTTTTAATGATCACAGAGACTGCAATAGGAGTCGTAATGAACGCACAGACGCAAAAAGCAGATCGTTACGTCGATGCTGCAAAAAGGTAACAATTTCACAAATTCATGATTTAATAATTTTTATTTTTTAACAATAATTTAAACGCACGATTCTAATATAGACTTTGGCTTTTAAGGATGATGGAGATCATTCACAAGAGGATGTTCAAGATATGGCTTCATTCAGATTTTATATTCAATTTGACACAATTGGGTAGGGATCAACGCAAGTGCGTGAAATATCTTCACGGTGTTACGGACAAAGTAATTCACGAGAAGAAACTTTCTAACACTGGTATCACCGGTCCTGCAATCAACGAAAATTCAGGTACGGAAATAATAATGAAGATCAAGCATAATTATAACGGCATTAAACCCAAGCAAACGCAAACCACAGTCGCTCATCGTTTAAAGGACGAACGTTTGAACCAGAATTTACACGTATTTTATAGAACGGTCGAGAAGAAAAGATTTCCTGCAAGCTTTTATGGAATTGTCGAAGAACGGTGCAAAATTTACGGACGAAGAATTACGGGAAGAGGTCGATTCTATGATGATAGCGGTACGAAGTTCCAATAGTTGCTTCTCTTTTTATTTATATTTCTATCCTCTTTTGCATCCATTTATTAAAGCTATCACCCGAATCTATCATCCTATTACTCCTATTTTACCTTGTTTAAACCGATTTTACAGTTAACAAGCTTCGACGCATTTTCGGTTAAAATTTTGAGATTTTTAGGTTATGTTTAAATAAATAAATATCAAAGTTGTTAAAATTGTCTTTAAAAAATTATAGTTTTCGTTAATTTCGTCGCGAATTTCGATGAAAGTGTTACGAGCGATTCTTAAGATTTTACACGAAAACAAAATTATCCAAGTCGATATTTATCGATGTTTGTCGATTTTGTTTGGGTTAAATAAAGTTTTGGTTAAAATTAAACGGCCGATCAACCGTCATAACTTCTCTAATTACAATTTATCGATTTTCGGTACCTCACGTGGAAAAAAAAAACAACAGCATCTATGAACGTTTCCTGTTTCAGGGTACCGACACCAGCGCGACGATGAACACTTTCGCGATGCTTGTGCTCGCGACGCATCCGGTTATACAAGTAATTGAACCGAGAAAAATATTCTTCTTTTATACATAGTTACTTGAAATTAAGAAGCACAATTCGTTATGCGAATTTTTTTAGCTTTTGACTTACCCCCTAACGGAACGACGATTTTATAGGAAAAAGTGTATCAGGAGCTCTGCGACATTTACGGCGAGGAAGTTTCGACGATGAAACCGATACGGCTCGACGAACTCAATCGCATGGTGTACTTGGAGAGGGTGATCAAAGAAACTCTCAGAATTTTTCCTGTCGGGCCCATCATCGTTCGCCAGGTCAACGAGGACCTCCAAATTGGTTTGTAAATATACCCAAACAAACCAAAAGAAAATAAAATGTGCGAATGTACCTCGGTGTTATCGCTTCCAACGTGTTTCGCAGGCGAATATACTCTTCCGAAGGGAAGCTCTGTCATCGTGCCAATCCTGAAAGTTCATCGGGATGAAAAAACGTGGCCGGACCCATTGAAGTTTGATCCGGATCGTTTCTTACCAGAGGAAGTAGCGAAACGTCATCCGTACAGCTACATTCCATTCAGTGCCGGTCCCCGTAATTGCATAGGTTAAAACGTTTGGGTTCGTTTGGATTTGGATAAATCGTTGGAAAAATATAACGATCAATCAATTTTCAGGAAACAAATACGCGATGATGGCGATGAAAGTTCTCCTAGCGACCGTTCTGCGTCGTTACGTACTCAAGAAAGATCAAATTATTGATATCCCTGAGATAAAGCTGAAAGCTGATTTGGTGTTAAAGCCGACGATACCTATCACCGTGAGAATCGAGGAGAGACAGAGGTAAAGGAAAAAATGAATTTTCAAAAAAAAATTACGAGTAGTCAAGTGCATTCTTTCACAATTCTTATAACCCGAAAAAACCAACAATCCTCTCTCCAGTTCCTATCGAATAAACAATTCATCAATACCTGTATAATCGAGATTACCAATAACAATAATTAACGATTCACCCCTAACAATCCACCATGATGTAAATATTCCATTGATTTTCCATAAATAATACATTTTTGTATTCAAGTCACTAGATACGGACTATCGAGAGCCCCATCTCCCGCCACGATTCCACCCTCGCTCGAATCCACCGGCTTCGAACGTAAAACATGACCGACCTGCCGGTTCACTCGAATCTTCGATTCGTCCCTGCAATACCAAAATGAAAAATGTTACTAGCAGCCGAAATGGATTTTTCTGATGTACTAATTTATCGCTTATTGTAACACTTATTATACTTATTATAATGCACTTGTTATAGCTTATAATAACACTTTGTTTTTATTGTATAAAGAAATATCAATGTTGAACTCCAATAATTCCTTTCGCGGTTTTCTCTGCACTTTCGATTAGAATTAGCGACGCCGGTGCAATCTATTTTCCGCGAATATATTGTTACTGAGATAAGTTTGTAAAGTGAAAACGCGAGTTCGGAATTAACATGTTGAGCGCCGCGTCAGCCTTCGGTGGCTGACACTAAACTTCTCGTTTAGGCCGCGTCAACCACCGTTGGCTGACAGCGTGTAACATGTTATAGAACTACACAATTTACACTGTTTTATGGATTTATAGAAAATGTATTTACTTGGGGCGTAACGTGTTGAATGAATGCCTATAGGGACCACGTTCTAAACGTAAACTATCTTCTACGGCGATAAGAAACATTGGCCCTACAATTTCAGCGCTTCTAAGCCGCGCGCGTGGCCTGACAGGGACTGCCTTAAAAATCATCGTGGCGCTCAACGCTTTAATTAAAAAATGCTCATTTGCACTGGAGCTCTTACCCTATTACAACTCCGTAAATCCCTAATTCGGATGTTAAATCTTGGAGCAAGACGTCTTTTTTCGAGCGTATCAAGTAATTCTGTTGTACAGGCGGGTTGATAAGATCCATGAGAATCCAAGCTTTTCGCTCAGCCGAGTCTTTCATTGATTCCAATACCGTTCGAACCTTATTACCGTAGACGTTGTTTCCACCGCCTTCTCGCTGAGGCTTTAGAACGTATTTTGTCGGATTGGCGATTGCCATTGCCACAGCTTTGTCCCCATCATCGTTCTGGTCATTAAAGTAGAATTAACACCTGATAAATTCGCGTGATCTAATGTAACGCATAATTTGTGAAATAGTTGCTTACAAATTCCAGTGAGTATAGCCCGGTGAATACTCCTCGTATCTCGTCCGCTCCTTGATTATCGAGAAACTTGTTGAGCACGTTCGGTTGAGCGAGGACCTGTTGAATCTGTGAATTTCCATCGAAACTTTATATTTTCCGAATTCGAGGTTATTTTCCATAGCTTTCTAGGAAAGCCGTTACCTTTTTCGTTCCTGCCAATTGATACTGTATAGAAGGGCATTTTATCGCTCGAGAACGTTCTATCAGTAATCTCATTGACCAATCAGCTGCTCCTTCGTAAGCCTCCAATTGATAACCCGTACGATAATAAACGACCGATACCACACGATCACCTCTAAAAAGTATTCCATAATTTGTTTGGGTTTAGCATCGACCATCTACCCGTGGAAGTCGATAATTCCAGTCTGTCGACTCACACAATCAGTTCCCTGTTCGGACCCAAGTGAGTTTTCTCCTGTACCAAATTCTTGAAGGTTCTTCTGATTATTCGAACTTCCGGGTTCAATCGGCGAATCTCGAACTCCAACGACCTTTGGTCGCACATGTTGTACGTAATATCCTCCACGACAAATAATATCACAGACCTAGAACCAATTCGAAATTCGTTATTTCGAATCTTGTTACGGTTATCGTTTCTTCAAGTTGAAAATTACGAAATACGTACTTTTCGTCATTATACAACGACCACGCGTCGATCAGTCCTTCTGAAAGACCGGTCACCGCCGTGTTATCTGGAATCTGAATGCGCAATGGGTCCTATCATCAAGCTGCCTTTGTTCAAGGATCATCAAGCATTGCGACTATCAAGAACGGAAGTATTGGGATGTTTTAAAAAATGGTGACCCGTTTGTATTTATTTTTTAATAAATGATTCATAAACGTTGAATCCTACTTTGAATTTGGAAAAACAAAAATGTAATATTCAATTAAGCCCTAATACTTCGTATGTGGAATTTAGGTTGCAATTAAGTTTTTGTACATTTTTTAAATTATAATCCATACTCGCTGCTCTAATATTAGGTACATTTTAATAATTACGCATCGTTTCGAAACAGTCCCCATTTGTGTAAAACTTAACGTGCGAATTTCCTGTATAATTTGTACAAATTATCCAAATCGATATTATTATTATTATTATTATTATTATTAATAGAGCCTACATCTAAAAAAATTCAAACTTGATATGCATTCTTGTTTATCAGATGCTAGACTTTAAGGTGACAAAGTTGTTTCCTGTCGATAGGGTTGCATGCAAAAAAACTGCAAGAAAAGGCAGGCATACGTTCATTCTTGTTTCAATGCAAGTTTTTCGTAACTAAGATTCAGCACCATGCTCATGTTTTTTTTCTCACATCTACCGAATAACTCGCGACAAGATTGCTCTTTCATTTTTATCGTTATATGAATTACGTATGCAAAGACAACTTACATTTTCTACCTTATCCGAGAGGCCCAATTCATAAAAAATGTATCTGCAAAAAGGTTACAGGATTTTTGTAAAGTACCAATTATTCTACGCTTTTGAAGGAGGATGCCAAATGTTTTTGCCAAACCTTTAGGCAACGAACTGGCAACTTCACAGTTCGATAAAATGCACTTCTCGTAATAAAAAAAGAAAACAATTCATGCTCAATCTACGTAATTTGGATTTGCTGCAATACGATAGGTACATTCGATTAACAGAAGCAATGTAAACCAAGCTTCCAGATTTATTTTCCATGTTGAAAGATTGCGATGTTGGATACTTGTCAGCTGATGCAAAAGACAATAATACCAGTATATCCAGTACCTGTGATATTTAGAAACTTGACTGGCCAATCCTCCAAAACTGGACGCTATCGTATTCAATTCAACTTGTATTATTTTCGTGTCATCGTCGGCATGCAGCATATAATCCGAGCGTAGTAGCCCAAGACTCAAAGGCTAAAACAAAAGGAGACATTAGGGTATTAGATACAGTGAATATTAAGAAAGACATGAATATTTGTCCGAATATGTATCCTCGATTACCTGTGTGTAGCCTTCTGTATGAACAGTTCTATAAATGGAGAACAGATTTGCAGTGAACTCGTCGCTTTCGACAATACTAGAAATACAAAAGATCAGGTGTTTTACTTCCATAGAAAATCTTCGGATGCCTTTTATGATATATATTATATTCATGGTTTGCAATGTTGGGATCCAAGGCATTCTTTTGCACTTTCCTCGTTTTATTAACATAAAGAATACAAATTTTTTAATTTTTGTAGATGATTGAAAAAAATCATTTAAAAGTCGTCGGTAACTAATATAGCTGGTAATATAACTAATCATTCAAGAAAATTTATTTGGGTTTGTTTGGGTTAACAAATTGGGTAATTGGGAAATTAAGAAAATGTAAAGTTTTTCTCTGCATCGCAAGAATGCGGTCTATAAAGTTTCTTTTTTATTTTTCGAGAAATGAAACCTAAAAATCTATGTAATGAAGAAACTTACTCCTTTAAGTTGTCTGATAAAAATTTGTAGTCATGAGCAACTCTGTGCATCAGGGTATTGAACGTAGTTTGAATTTTCACCGCTTTAGAAAATTCCCTCCTAGGGAAACTCGATGGCAAGAGAACGAAAGGCGCAATGGAAACGTAATCTCTGTCAAACGCCTTGGCAGAGTGCATGGAAATACCTGTAAAAAGAAAAACGGATTCTTTAAAACGTGGAAGGAGTGTCAAATTGAACAGATGAAACAAAGTCTCACCATGCATTAGCGTATAGTCTTTGGCATTGGCGATAGTTTCCAACAGAACATCCTGAGCCAGTGGGAGATCGATACACGGTTGCATTCTCGTGGAGCTCGTCATGACTTGTGAATTTCACATACTAAATGTCCCAAGGTAAATCGTGTGGAAGATTTTTCGCGACAGCTGTCGCATAAGAATTTTAAAAACTGATATTAAAATAAAAAAAAACTATTTAATGAAATCGCGGTTTTATTCGTTCTTCCGATAATTAGCAAGAGCTCGAGTTATCGGAGACGCGAAAAAAGGAAGAGTATGTGGGTGGAAAATAAAACTATCGATAAAGCACAAACTAAACAGTAAAATCATGCACTCGAGGTTTTAATGACAATCACTGAAGATGGATTTTGAAATAAAAAGGCTGATTTTCAATGGTCGTTGATAGTTCGGTCTGCGAATTCTATTCGCATATCGTTCTCACAACACAGCTAGCCCCACACGTGGCAACGCACTCGACACTCCGAAGGTTTCACGAAGTAAAAATATATCGAATTGCGATCGCGCTCTCAACATTGGACAGTAAGATTACAACTTTGGTCATTTTATAACTAAGAAATCGGTTGTTTTCGCACGTAAGAAGTACACGTCAGCGACACTGGACGAGTCGATCGCCTCGTATCTCCCTCCATCCAATTGGCACCCGCGTGATGTAAAGGTTCTGACCAATCGCCGTGTCGCTAAAAGACGCAAAGGTATGTGCGAAAAAGTGATTGGAAGTTCCGTTTCGATATCTTGCGAACGGCAAAATCTCAAGCAGGGAAAGGAATCTCAACGAAAAGTGAAGTTTCAAAGCGCTGAAAAAAATTTCCATATCAATGCGCGGATGTGACGAAAGAAATAATCACGATAATTGGGTCGTGAACCTCGAACGGTTCGTGAATATTCTCGTCAAGCGTAAACGCGCGATGAAATGAAGTTTCGTTTTCCGATATTAGCGAGATTGAAAAAATCCAATGTTTTCAGCGCGGAAGAACGATCCTCCCTCTCTCTCTGTATCTCCCCCTATATCCCTCTCTTTCTATTCCGAGTCTGGTTTCCGCATCACCCGTGACCGACGCTTGTGCGCGCGCTCCTTGCACCGTCTCGCCGTTGTTCCCCGCCAGTACTGTGTATCCGTGCCCCCATTCTGTCTTTCCTTCGGCGTTCAACGAAACAAAGTAGGATAAATCTCAGGAAAAAACGTATCCGAAACTCTTCGCCTTCGACACACGAGGAACCCGTATAGCGCTTTCTATCGCGTCCACGCGAATCTCTCACGACTGATACGTATCGAGTAAGACTGAGAGGAAAAGAGAGACAGAAAGAGGGAGAGTTGGAGCCAGGAGAACGCGAAATACAAAGAGGCAAAAAAAAAATCCCGACGGGGATAAGCCGGAGTAACGTCCTAGCCCTTCATGGTTCAACATGAGTGATTATTCAGCGGTCGCTCCGCCACAAAATTTCAGCCAGAGTTCTGCTTTCGCAGCAGCTCTGCAACGGGCCAAACAGGTACGCCATGCCGAATTTATTTTCACTCTCTTTTATTATTTTGTTCTCCATTGGTTTTCATCATTCGCGTAAAAGTAAGAATCGCGTGAGCCCGAGCCGATGAACGCTGAACGAGGCGGTGTACACAAGCCATTTTTCATTTTCACCGTTTATGCCCGAAAATGGGGCCCGATATAGGGCGCTTCCATCGCGCGTCCCCGTCAAAAAAGAAACACGTCCTGGCGAACTCGCGGCATTTATTTCGTTCCGTTGTTTATCCATCCACGTTTTTCCGTACTAAGTCCCGAGCTAATCGTGCTTTAGCCCGCGCAACTTCCATCCCCCCTTCTTTTCCGCCTTCACCGCTTCACGAGACAAACACCCCAATTCGTACAAATATTTGTCGATTTTTTCATCGAGCGCATCCAACTACACGCATTTATGTCGCGTATGCAAAGACACGCATTTACGCGCTTCCGCATCCACCCACACACGTGCATATGTGCATGTCAAAGCATTTTAAACTTAACTTGGGCCTAGTACTAAAAGATTTTTCATTCACTAAACCTTGATAAAAACGTGCGTTTCTGTATTCCCAACTTCTCTGCTATGGATAGGATTGTACTACGAGCTAGAAATTTTTGCAAATCTTATCGTGTAACACAATTATCATATGAATCATAATCTGCCAAATGGCTTTTAACATTTTTTAAAAATATAATAAGGAGAACATGGTATTAAGATTGTCTTGTTTCTTTTAGTACGAAACACAGATAATCGTTAAGAAGAGTTCTCTGAAGCCAACAAATGACATCCACTGCGGCCTTGTATTTTTAATAAACTCCTGCTCAAACTTGAATCACAGCGAAGAATCATTCATTAACATGCAAATATTCTTGACTCTACAGATAGCAGCAAAGATAAACCCTGCCGGCGCACAAGGAAGCACTGAAAACAAGCTCAAGCGTCCCCTCGAAGACGGGACAGGTAAGATCACCCATTCTTGAAATTTGTTCTCGTGTATTACTTTATTCTACCCAGAAGTTTCAAGACTCGAAAGATCGGTCAAAAATGGACCGTCTCACGTTCTTATTTGCATTGTATTGATAATTGAAAAATTTTACAATATGTGCTCAAATACACGTATGTATAGAGAAACTGTATTTTTTGTGGCCATCTTCATGCATCATCGGAGGATGGAGAGTACGAAGAAGAGATAATTCCATATCGACCATTCAACGGTGACACTCCCAGTCGATCCTCGTTTTGTTGCCCTATTTTTTTTTCTCTGCGCTTTAAAATTCTTGCTTTTAGTTTATTCCCAATCCGGATGGTAATCACGGCGAGAAAAAGTCGTTTCCTTGGCTATGTGTTATTCATTCCATAAATACTGTCGAACCTGTCTAAATTTTTATCTCCACCGATGTATCGTTCTGTAATACGAGTGAGAATAAGGAAGGGGAAGATAGGATGATGTTAAAAATAACTATTGGTGCGGCAGATGTTACTGCCCCTTGGATATCCCTGTGTTGATGATTTTTTTCTCAGAACCGGAGGCGAAGAAAATGACGGCTTTGGTGGCTGATCCGATGATTGGAATGAGAGGTGGGGGTGGTGGTCCAGGCTCAGGTCCTCCGATCGGCGATGTTGGAAATCAAGCGATGAGGGCGGCCCAACAGGTATCGTCTCCGCCAGGCATGATGGGCGGTCTTGGGGGTATTTGTAACGAGGATATCAGAGTTCCAGATAAAATGGTCGGACTGAGTGAGTATTAGCAGTTGTCCAAAGATAAAGCAAAAACAAAAAATTCATAACGGGTAATAAATACGAGTTGGATGAACGTGATCTTTGTTAATAAGAAATGTTAACTAAAAAAAAAAAGATGAAATATCACATATTTCCTCCGTAAGGAACATTGTGTAATTCATAATTACTTTCTCTTAGCTTCAACGTGTTACATTGCGCAACTGATTTTTAGCAAATTGTTTTTTATTTTTTGTTTTTATACTTATGACAAAAATGGATTTAAAAATGTTCTAATAACCGATTGATATTTTTACAGTAATCGGCAGAGGCGGAGAACAAATAACAAGATTGCAAAGTGAAACAGGATGTAAAATACAAATGGCGCCAGAAAGTGGCGGTCTGCCTGAGCGTGTTTGCACTCTAACCGGCTCGCGAGAAGCTGTCAAGTAACTCGTTTTCCCTTCTTCTTCTTATTCTTATTTTTTTCCATATGAATTTACAAACAAGCAAAAGAAAAATCATAATATCTTTGTATGCAATTCCAATCCCATAATGATGGATAAAACCCCAGAACGGACGACGGATAAATCACAATATTGGTTTGTTTACGAAATACTCGTACGGGATATTTATACACGTGTATTTATATGCTATTTTTTTTTGGTCGTTTATGGTACCTGGAATTTTTCTCGTTTAGGTGACAGCACACTATTTTGTCGGCTGCGGGTGTGTCGTTTATTTATTCATTTTTCTTTATGAAAGCCTAATCTACGGAGGCAGATTTTGTATGGTTGCCTTTTTGAGTCCAAAAAAATGAACGAATCTACATCGTTCACTATGAACGAGCAAATCTGCTATATCCTCATTGAATTTGTGACGTACTTCTTCTATCGCCATTGAATCAGTTTATTTAATCAAGGACAGAAAATACACGCACTCGTGGAAAGAAAGAAACATTTTCGGCAATCTCATCCTACTCTGTAAAATTCTCATTGATAACCGAAAGTGAGAGGGGCAAACAAAGAAACAAAAGACATTAATATTTCCAGAAATGTGTCTCGTTCTTTGTTGTTGTTGGTTATTATTTGTTAGTATAGTGCCTGAACACATTGTGCGCATCACGAACACTCACAGATGTGATTCATAGAAACTATGTGATATATATATATATATATATATATATATATATATATATATATATATATATATATAACACGTATATCGTATATATGTATTGATATTTACGTCTTCGGAATTATTTGTCCTAGATGGAATTCTCGTATTGTTTTTTTTCCTCTCTTTTTCGAATACGTTTAAAATCTTTGTACTTACTAATTAGTTTTTTACTTTCACCAGGAGTTGATATGCTTGGCGATTAAGCGAGAGAGGGTGAATTTTGAAAAAGATGCGAGGATGATGATGGAAGGATGGAGGGAATAGGATTATGCATGGGAACGTGTTGTTCGCAACGAGGATATACAGATTCGATGATCATTATTGCTATACGTGTTTCCGTTTTTGTTCGCCTTATCCAAAAACACATATACACTCACATCCACACATATATCCATATACATCACTTGTACTTTGATTTTACTACCTATAAGTACGTCTACAAGGTTACCATACACGCCGTTAACTCGACATTGTATCTGTTGATTTTCATTATAATGGTGATACGAAAGAGAACCAAAAAAAAATGAAAACATAAATATTTAAGAAGTAATGACTTATTAACCGTACATACGACTTTGCGAATATCCTTGTTCGTGTATTTTATCGGCTCGCCAAAAATACCATGTGATTGTGTTTTGCAAACAAATATTGTAATACCTTGAACTCTCATATGCCTTAGTCCTTAGTTATTATTTCTTTTTTTCTATTCAAATTAAAACATAAAAAATCAAATGCATCTCGAGCAGCGGAAGCATTGTATGAAAAAGGAAAAAAAAAGTTTTTTATCGCACGTTCTACGCGAACGTATGTTACAGTCGAGCGAAAGAGCAAGTTCTATCGATCGTAAATCAGAGGAGCAGAACGGAAGGAATAGGCGATATGAATATGAGCGGCGGTGGGAGCAGCGGTGGCGGAAGCGGCTCCGGATCGATGATGGGCGGAGGCGGCGGTAGCGGTGGTGGCGGACATCCAAACTTCGTCGAGATGATGATACCCGGACCAAAGGTCGGTCTCATTATCGGGAAAGGTGGCGAAACGATAAAACAGCTCCAAGAAAAATCGGGAGCCAAAATGGTCGTCATACAGGATGGACCGTCGCAGGAGCAAGAAAAGCCACTTCGGTATACTCACTTTCAATTATCCATAAACTTCATAAATCTTATTTGGCAAAAGACAGTTTTTTTTATTTTTCAAATATTTGCCAACGCTGAGAAAAATATAAGGGCAGTGCGATTCTGGTGTTGATAAAGTCTGATTACTGAAACTGAGAATTACTGAGACCTCGTGATTGCATCGAAATGTTGCTCAATTCAATCTTTTTTTAAAATATTTAACACTCTTCAGTATCACCGGTGATCCTCAGAAAGTCGAGCACGCGAAGCAGTTGGTTTACGAGCTGATTGCCGAGAAGGAGATGCAAATGTTCCACAGAGGTTCGAGAGGAGGAGACAGGGGAAGTTTCTCAAACGACAACAATGGTTACAATCACGGCGGACCTGGAAGCGATGGAGTCGAGGTAAAAAAAAGAAAAAATACCGAAACGAAACTCGTATCCGATTGAATTTTGGACCAATTTCATGGTTGTGCGATCCATCGGCAGGTACTCGTACCGAGAGCCGCCGTAGGAGTCGTTATCGGCAAGGGTGGCGATATGATCAAAAAAATTCAAGCCGAGACTGGCGCAAGAGTACAATTCCAACAAGGCCGTGAAGATGGCCCGGGTGATCGTAAATGCCTTCTTTCCGGCAAGCATCAAGCCGTCGAACAGGCTCGACAGCGGATTCAGGAACTTATAGACAGTGTAATTATCAACGTTGATACAAAACGATCTTATTTTTTTCTCCTTTCATATTTTCTTCATAGTTCATAGATAACGATTTGTTTTTGGCAGAGAAGAGACGACGGAAGGAACCCGATGGGTGGCGGTGGTCGAGGCGGTGGCGGGCCGCGAGGAAATGGATTCGGTGGAGGCGGCGGACGTCAACCGGGCGAGTACGGCGGATGGGACAGGCGTCAGAGCGGCGGTGGTCCGATGCAGGACAAAATCGAAACGACCTTTACCGTGCCGTCCACCAAGTGTGGAATAATCATCGGCAAAGGTTAATTCTTAAGAAGAATCGAAACCAATAAAGAAACCATGGATACCTCTTGGACACTAGCGATATCACGGAAAAACTAACAATTTTCGTCTGTCTACGATTCGTTTCGTATGGCGACAGGTGGCGAGACGATCAAGCAAATAAATCAACAGACCGGGGCGCACTGCGAACTCGATCGCAGAAATCAGAGCAACGAGAACGAGAAGATCTTCATTATTCGCGGAAATCCAGAACAAGTTGACCACGCGAAAAGAATATTCAGCGAAAAACTGGGCATGGTAAGAGGGAATGTAACAATCTTTGTTGAAATTGCTCTTCCGGATAGATGACTGTCAAAAGTGATTTTGCAAAGCAGCAAATCCGATGTAGGAATTACCGGATATAAGTTGACTGGGATAAACCGTCTCGTGAAGATGCACGAATAACAAAATCTTAACGATTTTGAATTTATATTGAAAACTTGAATTTACGAAGAAGTGCCGATGACGACAGGGAATAACATTCATTCGACGGTTCATCCCAAAGGAATGTATTATTATCTTCTTTATAGTGCGATCCCATGCACGAATTCCAGGGTCAGGGAGGAGCTCCGTTCGCCGGTGGCCAAGGTCCTATCGGCTACAATCCCAGTTGGAACGCAGGCTCGGGCTATCAGGCTTGGCCGAATCAACAACAGTCCGCAGACTCGAGTCAGTACAGTGGATCGGTCATTTATTTTTTATTTTCCTCGAAAATATCAGAAGTTCTGTAACGCATCGGATTATTTGTAGGTAATGCTAGTCAAGCAACCGTGCAAGTAAATCCGCAAACTGGACAGCCGGATTACAGTGCTCAATGGGCAGAATATTATCGTTCGCTCGGGATGCATCGTGAGGCCGATATGATCGAGCAACAGGCGAAGCAACCGAAGCCCGATCACAATCAACAACCCGGTGAGTCAGAGTCAAGATAAAACATCACGAAGAATTCGTTCGAAGTAAAACGAAGACGTTGAATGCTCCGAGAAGTGAGATAATCATATTCGGAATGAACAATTCTTTTTTGTCAGCACCCCCTGGTGCGGGAGGACCAGCGTCGCAAGCTCCACAGCAACAGCAACCGCAGCAACAACCTCAACAAGCGACGCCTCAACAGCAGCAACAGCAGCAACCGAACGCCGCACAAAATGGCGGACAGGCGGATTACAGCGCCCAATGGGCGGAGTATTACAGAAGCATCGGCAAAGTTAAAGAAGCTGAGGCGATTGAGGCTCAGATGAAGGCCGGCAAGGTATAATCTTTTCGAATATTATCCTATTTTCGATGTTTTTATTTACCTGCCTTTGCAATCATTTCGAACAGAATGTTTGATACAAAACAAAACACAAACAAACGCAAACAAATGTTCGAAACCATGACGATTGATAGTTACCTGTTCGACAGTTGGGCATGCAAGCTAATCAAATGGCACAGCCCCAAATGCAGCAGCCGATGCAAGGCCAAGCTGCGGGACCTCAGGGAGCCGCGCCAAACGCGTTTCCCCAGGTCTACGGGAATTATCCCGGCATGAATCCAGCGGGTGCTGCACCAGCCGGTTATTACGCGAACACACGCACGGCTCCCCAACCACCGTCCGGTCAACAAAATCCAGGCTTCCCAAGTGGTTACCAAAACTACGCATACTCCCAGCCCAGTTCCGACAACTGAACGGACACCGATCATCGGAATCGATGAACGAAACAAAAAAAAAGAATATGTGAGTATTACCGTTTCTACTCGTAGCAATCCGTTTGTGGAAGATGCATAATCCTTCCTACATCTATTTCCATTCTTTTATCAACGTACCAATATTTCTCGTTTCGCACATCGCGATTATCCGCCATCCCCAGTTTATTCCTTCCCAAAAAAGCGTCCCTCGATCCGTGCATCTTCCTTTCCGCAAGTCTTTCTATACGATTGAAAATTGTCTATGCGAATTGTTTCTCGATGTCGCCGAATAATTCCCGGCGCGATCGGGCGCTTGACTCACTTTCGAGCGCCGCGATCGTGTAGCGACGGGAGCGATAATTGAAAAATACAGAAACAAATATATATATATATATATATACATCAATGGTGTAAGATAAGGTGACACGTCTAATGTTTTATCTCTTGTCTCGTATATTTATACTGGCTGGAATGCATTAATCGATCATTTACAGGGATTGTGCGAAATGTGGTTTGACAGCAAAGAAACGTTGCGAAATGATTTTTTTTTAAAGAAAAGATGTTCGATACCCGCGCAATGTTGTTGCTGTTGTTGTTTTTTTTGTTTTATATAAAAATTGAATATAATATTTTGTATATGAAAATGCATACACATACTTTACACCTTTGAATTTTATTAATGATATCTATATATATGTGTGTGACGCGCGCGTGTCCGTTTGCGTCTGTTTTATAAATAACACGGAGTACTTCGATTAAGGTACTCGTTAACTACGATTATGTGCAGTAATCCTTTCTTTATTTCCAACAGTTTTCAGATAGCTTTCCATTGGGACGCGGTAAATGCCTGCTGTTACCTCCATACAATCTTTATTCTTAGCAAAGAAACAAACAAAATCGCGACAATTGGCTGATTATTTCATACAGCAAGAATATTTTTTTCCTGAAAAAAAAAAAGGAACAAAAATCAACCACTGAGTTCAATTTCATATATATTGCGAACATCACTCGACGTTTCCTTCATTTTTGACGTACACATGTAAATATATATATAAATATACGTACAGGTATTTATATATGTATATACACGTGTGTGCGCGCGCGTGTGTATATATAGATGTATGTATGCTTGTGCCCTGCACTCGTACACACATTTATGTATACACATATTGTAGTATATTAACCGTTCCAATTTCTAATTGTAAGGGGATTAAATCTGAAAATTTAATTGAGTTTAAACAGTGTAATATGTAATAACCAACATTATTATGCTCACACGTGTCATTTACTTTTGTCGTTCATAATTCTTCTTCCATACGAAAAAAAAAAACAACCAACACTAAAGAAAAGAAAAAAGGAACAAGAGAGAGAGTAAAATATTACGTAGCTGTAAGGACTAAGATTAGCAGGTGACCGCAGCCAGTTGAAAAGGAATATCCGAGGATCGCTGGCTTCTCCGATGACCCTCCGAAGACAAAGTAAACGAAACGAAAAATATGAAACAAACGAAAATGCATCTTTTTTTTCTTCTATTATCCCGTTTATCTCCTTCGTTGAAACGAAACGCTCCGATTCGATCATCACTGTCGAGAGTCCCCATAGGTTCTTGTGGTAAAGAGATAACACGAGCACTCCTTTTCATATAGCCTCGGGGGAATGGAAAGACTCAAAGAGTGCAATTGTTAGGAAGAGCAAAAAAATTGGAAAACTAGAACGAAACGTGCTGTTTTTCGCATGAAACGACGAAGCTCGAACATCATCGCAAAACGGAAAGGAACGCTCAAATATTTTCGTACGATCCGTGGGATCACTGCAGAAAGACGAAACAAAGTAACCCCCCCCCCCCCCCCCCAGCGTCGTTGCCTCGCCGTAGGGAACTCGTCTCTTTTTTTTATCACGTTTTCCTGTTTTCTTTTTT
>JAPYZI010001452.1:0-69839 GCA_030523105.1 Ophioninae sp. A BG-2022a
GAATAATCGTATATTTGAATAATTGTAATCATCGAACAATTGCAATAATTGAATAATCGTATATTTGAATAATTGCAATAATCGAACAATTGCAATAATCGAACAATTGCAATAATTGGATCATCGTATATTTGAATAATTGTAATAATTGAACAATTGCAATAATCGAATAATCGTACCAATCGATTGCGAAATCAATTTCCGGCGAACGTGTTATTTTTTTTTAATCAAAAATAAAATTGAATGCTCAGAAAATGGAGAGAGAAAAAAAAACGTCGCGGAAATCCTTACACGAGACGACAGTCGTTCCCGTTCAATTTCGTAAAGTATATCTGTAGTTAATGTCACCACACGAGATGCGTGCCCACTTGGCGAAATGCCGAGCGATTACACGAGCGATAAAAATGGCATCTCCCTGGTAAACTCAATATAAATAACGTCGAGAAAAAAAAAGAAAAGGGAAACGAGAGAGCGAGGAGGGGGAGGGGTGGGGGAATTCCGATAACGTGGAAAAACTAGGCAATAAATAACCCTAACGCAATTATGTTTTCTCAGACGAGAAACGATAATTCAAAGATGTTGGAAACCTTTCGAGGAACAATGAGTCGATAAACTATACACGCGTGCCTTTTTGTTTCGTATATAAAACGCGGACACGATGATTCATACGTGATCTCTATTGAATCCTGGATATAAGTAATTACCCTCTCGCAACCCGGAATCCTTGAAAAATATCCTGAAAATCAATCACTTATTTTTCCTTTTTTTATTCCAAATCAATTTTACGAATTTGCCAGGAAAATGATTTTTTAAAGGAATTTAAATGATAATAATTCCATCGAAGTTTATTTACGATCGAACAAAGGCAAACAAATTATTTCTTACTGAACAAATATACAAATTAAAGAAATATTAAATTGTATAAATCTGAAAAATATTTTAAAAAATAAGAAACAAATGTAAGAATTGTAGAAATATTAATTTGGAAATAATAAAAATAATTAATATATTCTATTAATTAAACAAATAATCAAATCAATTTTGCCACGAAAACAGTCAGAAATAATTCAAAATTATTTTTTATCGTTTTTTTTCCTTTATTTGGGAAAAAATGGTTAAATTATTTGTTTTATTTATAATATTTATTATTTTTATAATAAATAAATATTTTCGTTTATTTCTAAAAACGTTGGATAATAATTTAAAAAATTCGTATTATTTCTTATCAGTCGAGGGATAGGTCAATTCCTCGTGTTGGTGAGAACGAGGAGTCTCCAAGGTCGATGGAAGCTAAGCCAGGAGAGAAACGAGTTTTCGCCTCATTTGTTTCGATCGGTCGGCGTCGGTGGGCATCGGCCTAATGATCATCGCGGTGCATATGAGATTTGCATTTGGCGACTGAGGAAACTCGAAAGAACGAAGAAAGCGAAGGCCATGCCGAAACATTTTTTTTCCATTTTTTTTTTCAAATTAATTTCAATTTTTTTTTAATAAACAAAAAAGAATTAAAATTAAAAAAAAAAAAAGAGAAACGAACGTGCCCACGCGTCTCTCGCGGGCTGTCGTCGCCCCGATCTCGATTCCTATCAATTCCCCCACCCCTCCCTCACCTTTTTTCCTTTTTCTCAAAAAAGGACAAAAAAAATACTTTTTTTTTAAGTTAAAAATAAATAAAAATATATATAATCGGGTTGAGATGGAACGACGTTACTTGTCGTTGGAGTACGAATACACGGTTATTAAGGTTATGTGTATGTCATTGCAAATGTGAAATCCAAAGAGCGCCGCGAATCCACCGCGAATCGAAATCCTCGATCACGATATAATCGGCTTATATGGAAACCCGCGAAATAATTATTTTCACCGAGGCGTCTTCACGTCCGTCACAAAAAAATGATGAACTTTTTTTATTTTCATTTTGGTTTATTTATTTATTTATTGATTTATTGGTTTATTGATTTATTTATTGATTTATTGATTTATTTATTGATTGATTTATTTATTTATTTATTTATTTATTCATTAATAAAAATTCGGTACGAACCTGAACGCCGTTGAAAATCTTCAGGCCATTAGCCTCTGGCATGATGCCGAAGAGCTTGAAGTTAAATCCAAATTGCTCTCGTTTTTTCTTTTACTCAAAAAAAAAAAAAAAAAAAAAAAAAGAAAGCACTTTTCCTAAACCTTCCCGATCAGTAAATAAACTTATAACCTCAAAAAATCAAGATTTTAAACTTTTCAAAAAAACAAATATCACTTCACCGTCGAAAAAAAATATTTTCATTTTCGATGTAAAAAAAAACCGATCGAACGATGAAAGTAAAAATCGTTTTGTCGTTTCACTAATTTCGTACGCGAAGATTCTCGAAAGATGAGGTTAACACTTTATCGTAGTTCTCGTGTCTTCCGCGCAGCGGCGTTTTTACCGCGCCCCCTATATATCGATGAGCGCATGCGCGAGTCATTTCGTACAACCCAAACAAACCCAAGCCCGCCCTCATTTTTCCTCGTCAATTTTCATTCGACCTCGATCATGGTAACTTCCGTTTTTACATAAAACGTGCCTGAAATGATCGTTGATACGATTTAATGGTTTACGTCCCAGCTGTTAATTAAAATCCTGTTTTTTTTTACATTTTATATTTATGGGGTTCTTGACCTCAAAATAATCGTATTAATAACCTCAAAAAAAAACTTGAGACGATAGGATTATTAGTTCTCAAATAAATAATATTAATTAATAAGTATATTAACCTCAAGAAATCGTAATCCATCTAGTAACCTCAAATAATCGTATTAATAACCTCAAAAAAAACTTACGATAAGATTATTGACCTCAAATAAATGATATTTATTTAATATTTATGATACAATAATACAATTGTATCAACCTCAAGTAATCCTAAAACCTCCTGGTAACCTCAATTAATCCTAAAACCTCCTAGTAACCTCAAATAGTACTACAACCTCCCACTAACCTCTATTAATCCTATTACGAACCTCAAATAACATAAAATAACCTTAAATATTATCAATTATCATTAAACCTCAAATTATTCTATTCCCAAAGAAATCAGACGTGGATAGAAGAACAGTTCTTATAGCCAGGTATAAATAGAAATTGGAAAATTAAAAGTAAAACCAAATTTCCATTTATAACATTAAATTTGGGTATTAAAAATAACAAAATTAAACGAAAAATTGAAAAATTAAAAATTACACGGATTAATATTTATAAAATTAAATACAGATATTAAAAAATAGCAAAATTGAACAAAAAATTGAAAAATTAAAAATTACACCGATTAATATTTATAAAATTAAATGCAGATATTAAAAAATAACAAAATTAAACGAAAAATTGAACAATTAAAAATTACACGGATTAATATTTATAAAATTAAATACAGATATTAAAAAATAACAAAATTCGACAAAAAAAAATTGAAAAATAACAAAATTACACGAAATTGCGATCACTGAACGTTAAATTTCTAAAACCGTTTGGGTTTGGATTTATAATTACCCCCCTCCGTTAAATTCTCTTCCTCGGCCGGAGTTATCTCGAGCCCGTGATCAAGTGAATTATAATCAAGCGTTGCGCAACGCGCAGCCTCCGTTATGCCGGGGGAAAGGAGAAATTGAGACGGCTCGCAAACTCAGTGGTTAGGAGGAACGATCGGTGTATGAAAATACGATACGTTTTCTCCGAACGCGTGCAACTCCTCGGCAACGATATTCCAGGTGTATCATACGGCAGGTGCATAATTCCGGCCAATAATTGCGTCGTTACGGGGCCGGCTCGACCTCCCGATAAACCCATCAATTCCCTTTCACTTTGACCTTACAATAGTGGATTCACCGATCTGCCACGGATTATTTAGCCCGGTTTTTTATAAACGAACAATTTCTATTCCTATCTCTTTTCTTTTATTTTTTTATTATTTATTTATTATTATTCTCTTTCAGTATTATTTTATTTTATTTTTTATTCGATTTTAACAGTAATTATTTTTTATTATTGATTTATATTACTTTTAGTATTGTTATTATTATTATTATTATTATTATTATTATATTAATATTGACATCGCAATAATGTATAATTATAAATATAATATTTGAAAAAAAAATATATATATATATTATGATATACTTTGGACATTGTAATTGAAAAATGATACAACCCAAACAAACCCAAACAAAAGATAATTAAATAAAAAAAAGAATTAAACAAGTACTAATTAAATTGAATAAAATTAAACAAATGTTAATAAAATTAAAATAAATTAAACAATCCCTAATTAAATTGCACAAAATCAAATGTTTCCACAAATTAATTAAACAACGCTAAAAGATCGATGAAAAAGAAGAAAAAAAAAAATCGTAATTCCGTAATTGGAAGAATCGTCCGAACCGGACTCAAGGGACTCTTGAGAACGAATACTCTCGAGGCGAAACCGCACTTTTTCTTGCTTTTTTTTGTTTGTTTTCTTTTTTTTCATTCCCTCATCGAATTACAATTGGAAATTCATTTATTTTAAGAGGGTACAGAAAATATCGAATTACGCGAAATCTCGCAATCGATCGGATATCTCGAATGGCCGTTTTTTTTTTTTTTTTTTTTTTTTTTTTTTTTTTTTTTTTTTTTTTTTTTTTTTTTTTTTTTTTTTTTTACGCGCTATCGCGGCTAAGATCGCTCGATGTCACGAGTTCTTTAACTCGGGGTAACCGTCTGTTACACGTATAAATAATATGATCGCGGTACGTACGTACGCATCGATGAATCGACAACGATATTGATGCACGATACCTACGTCTCATCCGTCTCGATCATTATCGAGTCACGGGCAACGAGTTTTAAACGAGCAACCTTTCACTTTTATCCCGCGTTACGTCGTCTACCCGAAAGATAGGAGAGCTCCTTCAACAGATTCTACTAGGAGGCGGAGGACCTCGAAGATTTCAACCGACGCCCGTCCTCAATTCCCAAATTTTCGAGCTGTTTCCTCCTGATCGATTATTATTACTTTTTTTTTTCATTTTATATAAATATTATATTTTTTTTATTATTTATTATTATTTTTTTTATTTATTTACATTATCGTCTATTATTATTTTTTATCATTATTCAATTATCTTTTTTATTTAGAAAATTTTTTATTTTATTATTATTGTTTTCTTTCATTATTCAATTATCGTTTTTATTTTTCTTATTTTATTTTTTATTATTATTTTCTTTCATTTTTAAATGATCTTTTTCATTATTTTTATTTTACATTTTTATTATTATTATTATTATTATTATTATTATTATTATTATATTTCATATTGCGTTAATTTTTGTCTTTAATGGAATAATGGAAAAATAATACAAATATTTGCGTAAACGATAAATATTAATAGAAAGATATAAATATAAATCCCATATATTATTTATGTAAAACAGAAATAAAGCGAAAACATTTGTTTCCAGGATTTTTCGAGGACTACTCTTATTTTATCTGATCCATAATTCGCGTCGTGCGTTTGAATATTTAATTTGGATATGTGTGTATGTGTGTGTGCGTGTGTGCATGAGAGAGAAAGAGCAATAAAGTTGTCGCAAGATTTTCGAAATTCCTCGGCCGTTTGAATATATCCGAGATATCGCGGATAATAAAACATTCGAGAAAAATGAAGACGTCAAGAAATCGTCTCGAGGTGTTAGCTTTTGCACGCTCGAAACGAGAATAAATTTCCTCCTTGAATTATTTTTTACAGCGTTGGCACGTTATTTAAATAAAACCAGTTAGCGCGATTAATTATTTCGCTGGATTTATCTCGAGCTGATGAATGAACGATCGGCTGCGCAGATTTAAGGGGTGTTGAATGGTGAAAGAGAAACACATTTTTTTTTAAGGTTAGGTTTGATACGTAGGTAGAAAGTTATGTTATAATTGGATCCTTTCCCAGTCAATTGGGCCCTTTTTCATCATATTCATTACCTTCCTTTTCAATTGGAGCCTTTTTTTATTCAAACTGGACTTTCTATTCCAATTGGATCATTTTCCCTTCCAATTGGGCCCTTTTTCATTTTTTCTGGGACCCTTTTTTCCAATTGGGCCCTTTTCCATTTTCAATGGGACCGTTTTTTCTAATTGGGCCCTTTTTCATTTCCAATTAGACACTATTCCCTTTTAACTGGGGCCTTTTTCATTTTCCCTGGGACCCTTTTTTCTAATTGGGCCCTTTTTCATTTCCAATTAGACATTATTTCCTTCCAATTGGGCCCTTTCTGATGTCCAATGGGACTCTTCTCCAATTGGGCCCTTTTTAATTTCCAATGGAACCCTTTTCCCCTTCCAAATGGGACCAATTTTCATTTCCAATGGGACCCTTTTTCAATTAGATCCTAATCCTTTTTAGTTTGATAGTTTTTCCTTTCCAACTTGATCCCTTCCAACAAGGCCCTTTTTCCTTCTCAATGAGACTTGTTTTTTCGATTCTTGAATTGGCAAGACCGCAAGAAAATAATCAAGGAGAATAATTGAGCTGGGCCCGATTCGCACGGCCAATGTCTCGTGCACTAGAGTTTCGCGGCATTCGCGCGCTCTAATAACGATTTACCGATGAATTTTTCACTGTCTAATCAGCCGGTCGATTCACCGCCACACACCATTCTTCGACACCTTTCACTTTTCAGCTCCGCTTTGATCCAAGTCAAGATTAAACAATAAGCTGACCGTGCTACGTCGCGTTCGAAAAATCGAGAAATCCAAACCTTTCCATCCAATTTGACTTTTTGCCCTTTCCAATTGGACCCTTTGTCCCTTTTCCAATTGAAATATTTTCCAGCCAAATGGCTCTTTAGCCCTTACCAATTGGATCCTCAATCCCATTTCCAAATCAAACCCTTTTCCATCCAATTTGACTTTTAGCCCTTTCCGATCAAGCCCTTTTCCATTCTATCCAACTTTCTTCACTCTTCCAATTGAACCCTCTATCCCTTTTCAAATTGAAATCTTTTCTATCCATCTGGCCGTTTAGCCCTTACCAATTGGATCCTCAATCCCTTTCAAAATCCAGCCCTCTTCGATCCAATTGGATCTCTAGCCTTTTGAAACTCAATAATTCGTTATTTTCCCTCAAACTCTATCCTTTCCCCAATCAAGCCCTTTCAATCCAAAGCGTTTCATAAACCTTCCAAAATTTACCATTTCGATCGTCACTTTTTCCACGTTCTTTCTCAAGTTCACTTTCGTTGATCAAGAAGACTTTATCCGCCGTTAGCATCGAATTTAAACGCACTTCTCGAAGCACTAATTACCGGTCACCGCACTTTTAGTAATCGGGATAGAGAACTGCCAACCACGAATCAAAATGAGAGAAAGAGAAAGAGAGAGACAGAGAGAGAAACGTAAGGTAATAAGGCACGAAGAGACGATCCTGCGGATCGGTTGGCTCACTGGCTACTCTCCCGCAGCTCGCTAGTTTGCTACCTGTCCTGGTAGCCGGTGTGGGGCCTGAAGGAATTGAAGGAGGGAGTCGGGAGGCCCATTGGGACACGGGGAGAGCAGCGCTCCCGGCGTTGCAATTTTGCTGCGGGGGTGGGGATCGCTCCACACGTTCTCGTATTAAACTCTTCCCCCCCCCCTCCGCCGCGCCCCCTCTGTCTCTTTCTCTTTTTCTCTCTTTTTTTCGCCGATTATTCTTTCGAAATGTAGTAAATAGTATATATATGTATATATATGTATGTATGTAGAAAGATATATATAGATATCAATTGTATTTTCATTTCTGTATTTTTTTTGTTGCATTTTGTATTTTTTACAATTTTTACAATTGTTTGGGATTTGTATTTTTATTTTTCTATTTTTGTTCCGTTGTTCCTATTTTTACCATTTTTATAATTATTACCATTTATTCCATTTATTTCGAATTTTTCAAACTCAATTTTTCCTTTTTTTTACACTCTGTAAGGAAAAATATACGGAATAATAATATAACAATATAAAATTAAAATAAGTATAAATATAATTAAAAAATCGAATAAACCAGTAAATATAGGATTTAAATAATAATAATAATGACAATACAAATAATAATGGTATATATGTATGTATATATAAATATATATTGTTTATTATATAAATCAAATAATAAAATGAATTCACACAATATTAATAATAATTGTTATTATATATTCACTTTTGATGATTTAAAAACCCCATCGTGATAAAAAATTAAAAAAAAAACCAATATTCCAGAAAAAATGTACTCGCGATTCGTTGCTTAAAGAAATCGTCCTCTTTTCTCAGATAAGACTCGAGTGTACGATGACTGACGAACGAAATAATGTTTTTCACTCGCTACCTTTCAGGTACGAAAAAAAGACGAAGAGAAATAAAAACAAAAATTTTCAATTAAAAAAAAAAAACACTTTTCTCGAAAGCCTTTAATTCTCGTCGAATTACCACCTACTTTGAATTGGAGGTAGGAAATCGTATGGCGCTTCGAGGAGGCACTTCGATCGAGGGACCACCGCGATATCGAATCACCATTTATACTCGATGAGAAATTCGTCGACCATTAAAAAAAAAGTTAAAAAACAATTGAATAATTAAAAAATACAAAATAATAAAAATTAAAAAGAAATTTAATTGAAGAAAAAAAATGATAAAAATTAAATAAATAAATATCGATGAAAAGCATCGTTTGAGTCAATTAAGGGGCGTCGGTTGAGTTCAGGGTATGAATAACGGTGCGCTTGCTATTTATATATATATATAGAATGTGCTCCAATCAGTATCGCGTGACTAATTTCTTTTTTTTTTGAATTTTTTTTTTTTCGAAAGGGAAACGAGGCGTCGAGCGAAAAATAAACGAAGGATGAGGAGGATGAGGTGGAGAACGAGAGGATAAAAGTTGAGAGACCAATAATCCCGAAAATCAATTCGAATATCGATGGTTAATGGGGGTCGCGTGGAAACCCTCCGCGTGCCACTTATGTTTCAACGGATATAGATATGATCGTCGAAATAAAGGGGTTTGCACAAGGGGCGCTGTATATCCCGTACCCAACGTGCTATTAGCGCCCCCCCCCCCCCCGCTGCCTCTGTCACTTTTTTTCACTCTCTACCCCCTCCCCTGACAACGTTTCTTTTTTGAGATCCTTTTTAATGGATATTCGATAGAGGGATGCAAAAAGATTTAAAAAAATCACTATAATTCTTGAAAACTAGGGAAATTATGGTTTTTTTTTTTTTATAAATCGGTGAAAAACCACCATTGGATTATTATTTAATATTTGTTCAACTCGGTTTGATTATGTTCGATCGGATCAGTATTTATTTGATTCTGGGTTTATAATTGTTGACGAAAGTCATGAATTTAAACAAATAAATTAAATAAATTGATTTAACGTAATTTTGAAAAATAAAAAATAAACAATAATAAAAATGGGAATTATAAAGTAAAAAATTAAAAATATATAAAAGTAAATGAATAAATTGAAAAATCGAAAAAATAATATTATGAAAAATTAAAAAACGATAATGATAAGGAAAATTTGAAAAGTCGTTTCGAAGCGTGCGCGAAGTTAGAAAACTAAATGGACGACGACAAAAAAAAAGAGGCTCGCGCGCTCGCGATCCCTCAGGCGCGTGAGCTTTGCAAAATCTTGAATTTACATATGCAAATACGTCGAAGCGTTTAACCGTGATACACGAAGGATTCTCAGCTGGAGCCCGTTCCGTCTCTTATATTTTCTTCATATTTACCATTTTTACAATTATTACCATTTTTTTCCATTTTTTTTTAAACTCCATTTATCCATTTTTGTAAATTCTTCAATTGTTTATTTATTCATTTGTTCGTCTTTTTTTCTTTTTTCCTCGTTCGATGCACCGAGTGTGCAAATGCGTCGAAAAAAAAAAATGAAAAATAAAAAAGAACAAAAAACGACGAGAAAAAAAAAAAAAACAACAAATCGAACAAAAAAATGAAAAAACGAAAAAAAAGGGGCGAAAGAAGAGTACGGACGGGGAAAGCTCCGGGGATGCAAAATGGACTTTTGAAGAGTCCTCGGAGAGAGATACGGATAAACGAGGCCGACGGGGAAGGGGCAGGGGGGGGGGGAGGGGGATGAGTAAAAAGTGAGACGTCGGGATCCGCGTGTGGGATTATCGCGTCACGCTCATCCCGTCGACCGCGAGAAGAGAGAAGAGTTAATCGGGAGAAACGCGAGCGCGATAACGCTCCCGAGACCGCGCGTACATCGATTTGTATCAATGTCAACGCGAGATACCCGCGCACTTGTCGCGGATAAAAACTAGTAAAAGAACTACCGTCCGCGGATATTTTTGTAACTTTTATAATTATGAAAATTTTATTATTAAAAATATGTATTTTTTATAAATATAAATATTGTATAATTATAAAAATGTATTTTTTTATTATCGTGAAAATTGTACAATTATAAAAACGGATGTTTTTATAATCGTAAAAATTATATAATTATAAAAATGCATAAAAATGCATAAAAATGCATTTTCTATAATTATATAATTTTTACGACTATAAAAAAATACTATTTTATAATTGTACAATTTTCATGATTATTAAAAATACATTTTTAGGCATTTTTATAATGATATAATTTTTACGACTATAAAAAAATACTATTTTATAATTGTACAATTTCCATGATTATAGAAAATGCATTTTTATGCATTTTTATAATTATGTAATTTTTACGAGTATAAAAAAATACTATTTTATAATTGTACAATTTTCATGATTATTAAAAATACATTTTTAAGCATTTTTATAATAATATAATTTTTACGAGTATAAAAAAATACTATTTTATAATCGTACAATTTTCATGATTATTAAAAATACATTTTTAAGCATTTTTATAATAATATAATTTTTACGACTATAAAAAAATACTATTTTATAATTGTACAATTTTCATGATTATAGAAACTGCATTTTTATGCATTTTTATAATTATGTAATTTTTACGAGTGTAAAAAAATAATATTTTCTAATTGTACAATTTTCATGATTATTAAAAATACATTTTTATAATTATACAATTTAGATAATTATAAAAAATACATTTTTATACATTTATACATTTTCGTATCTTTTGACACTTATCCAATTTCGTATGTTTTTCCACATACAAAAAAATACACAAAATAAAGAATGGCGAATAAGGATTCTTAAAAATCGGAAAATAATTATTAATCGACAAAATTACAATTCGACATATTTTTTTTTCCCCCAATCGTTTCAATATTCACGAAGACGTTCCGGTGAATTTATCATTGGCAATATTAAAGGGGGTAGGGGGTGGAGCAAAAATAATGGAATGTCGTGGATATTTGTCGGATTGTTTCGCATCGCTGCTTCCGAGGATCGTAATAAGTTAAGCAAACAAAAGAAAAAAGATCGTACGTGTACGGTGGCCCTTAAATGTTTTTTACTAATGCAAGGCGTACTCCGAGGCTTTTAATGAATAATTCAGGCTTTCCGCGAGAAATATCGACATCCCTCCGGTACACAGGGAAGAACGACCAGGGCGCCTCTTTCTGGTTCACGATGAATTTTCAACATTCGGGAGGTATTTATTTATTCGAATTTATTCGACGGACTTCGTCGGATTCGTCGATCTTTAATTGCTAACGATTAATTTCATTGACAAGGACACGTTTCATTAGACTTGATTAATTATTAACAGTTTATTTAATTGTCAAATATTCAATTAAAAATCAATTAATGATTTAATAATCAACGAATTATTATAAACATTTTTTTCAAATTATTGAACATTTAATTAAATATTATTTAATGATTTAATAATCAATGAATCATTATAAACAATTTTTTAAATAATTGAATATTTAATTAAAAATCAATTAATTATTCAATAATCAACGAATTATTATAAACATTTTTTTCAAATTATTGAACATTTAGTTACATATTAATTAATGATTTAATAATCGACGAATTATTATAAACGAGTTTTTTGAATTATTCAAGATTTATTGAAAAATCAATTAATCGTTTAATCATCAATGAATCATTGTAATCTATTTATTTAATAATTGAAGATTTAATTAAATATCAATTGATCATTCAATCATCAACGAATCATTATAAAAAATTCATCTATTATCAGAAACTCCTTTAATAATCCACGTCTTATTTAATTATCAAACAAATAACTATAATTGTCAAACTATAATTAATGAGTAAATCATAATGAAGAAAATTCTTTAATTAATTATCAAGTTTTTTAATAAATCGACGAATACTTTATCATAATTCAAATAATTGTTATTATTCGATGATCATCTTTGTTTCTTGGGTTTATTGAAATAATTAATTAATCGTCAAAGTTCGAATTAAAAAAAAAATGACAAAATGACAAAATGACAAAACGACTCGCGATCGTCACTTTTGAGGAATTTCGTTATAATTAAAACCAAGAGAATTTCAATCGAAAATTCGATTAATCGTGGACGCATAAATTCGCATGAAAAATCTTTCGCGTTTATTTTTTTTTTATTATTCTGTTTCGAGTAATCGGATAACGGTACGTCTGTAGTTCGCGAATGGGAAAAAAAAAAAAAAAAAAAAAAAACAATTGGCGTCTCGGTTTTGCGGACGAATCCGAGTATGGAAAGTTTCGCGAAACGATCGCTTATAATTTAGCCGTCGTGATTCGTACGAATAAAAGTGTATACAAAGAGAATAATAACGAACGTAGAAATAATCAGCGACACAGGCTCCGGCTGATCGAGCCTGCCTCGAGTACCAATGAGATTCTCCTCCTCCCCCTCTGCCTGCCTCCTTCACCGCGCAACGAAGAGACAAGATACTAAATTTCGTCCCGGGAATACTCCTCTCGATCCTCCCGGGGGAGCTCTCGGAATTTTCGAAAAATCGTAAACTCAACGAACAAATTGCCTTTCCCGATCTCGACTCGTAAAACTATTTATTTTATTTTTCTTCCCTGGCGCCGTGATGTCATTTCCCTTTTTTCTTTTTTCTTTTTCATTTTTTCATTTAGCCGAGTCGACGATTGGTGAAACGTCGGAAAAGGAGGTATTTTCAAACAAACCCAAACGGAGCCAAACAGACTCACGCAAACCCAAACAAATCCAAGGAGACTCAAACAAATCCAAACGAAGTCAAGTGTATCCAAAAAAAAAAAGCAAATTCAAGAAGACCGAAACAAACCCAAACAAACGAACTCCCACAGACCCAAACAAACACGAATAGACCCAAGCAAACTCGCACAAACCCAAACAAATCCGAGGAGACTCACGAACTCACACATAACAAAAAAAAAAAAAAAAAAAAAAAAAAAAAAACAAAAAAAAAAAAAAAAAACACAAAAAAAAAAAAAAAAAAAAAAAAAAAAAAAAAAAAAAAAAAAAAAAAAAAAAAAAAAAAAAACAAACCTAAGAAGATCGAAACAAACCCAAACCAAACTCAAATGAACCCAAACAAACCCAAACCAAACACAAATGAACCCAAACAAACCCAAACCAAACACAAATGAACCCAAACGAATGCAAACCAAACACAAATGAACCGAAACAAACCGAAACCAAACACAAATGAACCCAAACAAACCGAAACCAAACACAAATGAACCCAAACGAACTCCCACAGACTCGACCAAACCCAAACAAAACACAAATAAACCCGAACGAATCCAAGCAGACTGAAACAAACCCAAACAAACTCCCACGTATCCAAAAAAAAAAACCCAAACAAAGCCAAACAAAAAGCTCGCCACCATCAATCACTCCGTTTGTCGACGCACAGAAAAAAGAGGGCCCAGAAAAAAATGCCTTTTTTCTAAAAAATCGTTCAACACCAACATCAAAAAAAAAAAAAAAAAATTATAAATCTCTAATTTATAAATAAAATTTATAAATCTCTAATTTATAAATAAAATTTATGAATCTCTAATTTATAAATAAAATTGATAAATCTCGGCGCTGCCAGTTGGATCTAATGATGACGTTGAACGTAACGAGAAGAACGAACACGTACCTTAGCCGTAACGTATCTCGTGGACCGAGCGGGTTCCGCTGCCATAATAGGTAGACATCACTTCTCGCGCTTATTTTTTCCTACACGATCGAAAAAGTTCATTCCGTTCTGACATGGGGTGGGGGAGTTGGTGGGGTGTTTCCACGTTTTTCACTTAGCCTTTGCAAAAAGAAAATCACTTTCCTCGTACCCTCAAGGTCATCGGGAGGTCAAATTGACCTTGAAGAATCAATCGAAGGTCATTCGATCGCCCCGTTCGTGATTTATTTTCCGAAGAATCCGAGAACGCCGGTAAAGAGCCGCTTCGAACAGTCATTCGAAAAGAATGGCTCCGCCTTGATCACAGAAAATTCTTTCAGACGCGGCCTTCGCGTGACGCACCAAAGTCCCCGTAATACCAAAGTGGTATAAAAATCCCGGAGCGTTTCGTGATTCGAAAGGTACGTAAGGAAAACCCCTCAGGAACATCATTCGAAACAGCCAACTTTATTGTACCGTTAGAGAATAATCCACGCGCGACACGTATGCCTCGAGCAAGTTATTCTTACGAGTTTATTACCAACTATTATTATCGTCCAAGCTGCTTCTAAATTCCGATTCCTCTTAACGGCTCCGTCACTAATGTTTTTTTTTTTTTTTCCTCGTGCTTACTTTTCTTCCTTTAATTATAACTACGGCGTTATTATCCTATCGACGAATCCACGATTGTTTAATTATCCGTTGTCACACTGTTTATCGTTGTTCCCATTTCTATTGGGAAAAAGTTCACGGATTTGATAAACCCAAACGAAAGTGGATTCGAGAAAACTCAAAACGGAAACGAGCGAAAGTTGCCGTAGGAATTCTTATTTGTATTTTGTTTATTTATTTATTTATTTATTTATTTATTTATTTATTTATTTATTTATTTATTTATTTATTTATTTATTTATTTATTTATTTATTTATTTATGGGTGAAAATAGTATGAATTGTGAATCCACTAAATAAATTATTAATAATAATTTAATGAATAATGGAAAATAAACAAATTCATTCATTAAAATTATGAATTAATGAATTGATTAATTTATTTGAATTTATCGTCGAGATAACCCAAACAAACCCAAACAAAAACGATCAAAAGTCGTCATAGGAATCCAATTCGTATTTCCTGACTGATTTATGAATTAATTTGATCAATCAATTAAATATTAGTTGAATTAATGAATTAAATTAATAATAAAAAAATAATAAAAATAATCATTAATACTAAATAAATAAATGTAAATTATTCAATTATTTATTCATTATTTTATGGCCATTCCGATTTCTACTTTCTGATTGGAATCCAATAAGTAATGGATCCCTGATTACACTCGGTTCACTGAAACACATTCACTGATCGACGAACACAATTAAAAAAAAATAATAATAAAACAGAAACTAAAACAAAAAAATCACTAAAGATCAATCCGACGAAAAGTTTCCAACATTCAGAAGCACCAAAAAGATCACCAAGTTCTAAAAAAAAAAACAAAAACAAAACAAAAACAAAAAGAGAAGAATCCACTGTGTTCACTGCAATCCCGAGCTATCCATAAAGAAGTCTGTACCCAGGGTCGAAGTTGTGAAAGTGCTGTACCGGACTGATCCAAAAGTATCCAAGTCCGAAAACGTCTTTGGCTTTGTATGTGTCCCACGCAGGTTGCGAGGTCTGTAAACTTTCACGGTTGATCGAGGGATCGTTGACGATTGGATAATCATGAGAGGGGGAAGGAAGGGGGGGAAAAGTACGAAACTCCAGGGTTAGAAATAGTGTCCCACGCGCATGACTGTCGCTGATGGTATTAAAACTTGCGTTTGAAAGTAACGTTTGTTAAAATAAAAAAATGAAGCGATCGATCAAAAGTAGATTGCTGTAGATTTTAGTAGGCATAATCATCATTACGATCCAACAGGATTGTCCTTTGTTGTATTTCGGAGGTATTGGGAGTTGCGCTGGTTGAGAGGATTGCCGGTCGGGCACCTGGGCGACACTGGCCATCTCCTCGGTTTGCTCTTCATGCTGGTTGCAGCGAGCGCATCATTGGGCCCTCGATCCATCGGTGTATTCGTATTGGGGCATACGTGAAGAGTATTCGGTATGGTTGGCTTCGAGGCCTATCCAACGTCTCGGTGGTTTTGTACTGAATGTGTGCGCAGCCACAAGAGAGTTCACCCCACACGTCCCACTCTCTCTTCATCCACACGAGCCTCTTGCTCGGTCTCCCACCAGTTTCGATCTTCTTCTCGCTCCTCTCGAAACCCAGGATCCGAGACCCCCAACCAGCACTTTCCGTTCCGTTGATTCAGTGGTGGTATGTACCAATACGACTTTAACCATCATTCGTATATACACCGGGAATAAGAAAAGTGTGCGCGAAATCTTGAGAGACGGACCACAGTGGGGTGTAGGTGTAACAACGGTGTTCCTTTCGAGGTTGGTATTCGTAAGACCGTCACACCGAGTTCCCTAAGAGCCTCCTTACGCTCAACGTGCTTCGTTACAAGCGCGCGTTTCTCGCACACTCGCATTTGGCTTTACCGGCCAAAACTGTCTCCAAAGTCGACGATAATTGGCCGAATCGAAATTCGAACGTTTAAAAAATGTTTGTTGTTCGAGTCAGGCGAGTTCGCCGATGTTTTTCCTTTCGGTGTCCCGCGGTGTCCCGGAGTGTCCCAGGCTGTCCCAGTTAGAGAAACAGCTGCGAAAACGTATCCTTATTATCGGAAACTTGCCGCGGGTCGTTCCGCAACGTTGCGGGGACTGTCCCACGTTGTCCCAAACTGTCCCAGCGAGGGACAGCGCTCCAAAAACTTGCCGGAACTTCCGCGAACCTTTCGTACGTTACTGAACTATCAGGGACGCTCGTGGGACACTCGTTGGTTCTTTATTCTCTTTCTCTTTTGATTCGACGGGGTACACCTCGGACGCCCGGTGTACGGTGGGTCTCCAGTCTGGCTGGTCTGCAGCTGCGAACCGGTTATGTACTTTCGTTCGTCGTACGAACGCTTCGTGGTCCCTTAAAAGAACGCGCACAGAGCCCGAGCGGTACACAGCCCGGACGAGTATACGAGCGCAGCAGCGGTTCCCCAACCAAAGCGGCCAAATAAAAGTGATGTACACCCCACGGTATATATATATATGTACCTTCGATTTAACGGACCGTTCTCCTACAGTCGAAACGAAAGGAAAAGGAAAGGAGAACCCCGAGGACTCCAAAATGTTCACCAACCGAGTGAGGAACTTGACTCGCGCGTTAATGCTTCAACGATCCAAGAACAGGGAAAGAGAGGAGAAAGAAACCGAGGAAGGAACGACCAAGAGGAACCACACAACCAAACCTTAGGCCCTGGACGAAAAGACCTCTCTTTTTTACCGTCGTGCTTTATAGTCCTCGTTATACGTACTCCAACGATCCTCAGGAATCCTGAGGACTCACCCTAACCTTCCGATTCTCACGGAAATGCGATTTTTTTTTTTTGATGGATTCAACAATTTTAACCAGTTTTTAAAAGTACACCAGGAAGGATAAATAATTCGTTAATATTCGGAAGGGGCAATTTCCGCTAAGCGGGAAATCAAACAAACGAACCCGAACGAACCCAAACACAAAAAATCAGCGCGATTCTGACAGGAGTTACAATTCCAAATATTTACCAAACAATTGGAAGTGTAACCTAATTACGAGGCAGTAATTATATTCGTTTCGCTTAATTATTTGACAATTTCAAATACACTTTTTTCATCAGATTTGTTTTAAGTTTATTTTATTTTTAAATTGAGGTCTTCTTTTGGTTTTTGTAAATCGTTGCAAACAAAAAAGGAGAAAAATCGTTGGAAAAAACAGGTCTTTGAAGTAACGCAAAATCGATCATTAACGAACCACTTAATTTGCTCTCATACATGAGAGCCTTTCTTCAACCTCACGCAGTGGCAATGTCCGCGAAGATATCAATCATGATCTTCATGGTGGAATCGATAATGGAGCCGGGATTCTGTTATCCCGATCATTAACGATCCCGGCAAAGTGGCCCGGGAGAACAGCCGACTTTTATTCTTTTTCGTACGATCGGAATTGTGAAACTCGCCGGAACTCAAGGCGCACAAAATCATCCACCGGAAAATCGATCAGTGTTCGGAGGACATGCCGTGGAATCGATAATCATCCAAGCGCGTTTTACGTACAACAGTCTTGCGCTACCATCGTTGCCATTATGATTATGACAATTATGATAACGATACCGACGACGTATAAAAAATTAATATGAAATATATGAACGTCTCGATCTCGGAGATTCATTTTTTTTCAGCCTGCCATCGATGAACGAAATCCTGAAACTGCGAAATTGTTTCAGAGTTACCGACCGTCGATTCGAGAATGAAACATTGCGGCAATTCCTGATCATTGGAAATCCGTTGAAACAAGATTCGAACTATGCAGGTAAGTTATCGACTGTTCGTAAGTTATCGACTGTCGGTAATGTACCAACCGTCGGTAAGTTACCGACGCCGCGGTGACTTCGCGTAATCGAATTTGCGCTTGTTTCGCCCGGCGATGTTTACACAAATTCGAAAACGGGAACAGTTCCCAAATTTCAAAAATGTTGAATACGCTGATTTTCAAATTATTGTTACTCGTGATATAATGGGTATTAATTTAAAAAAATTGTACAAGAGATATTTATTCTTTTGTTATTAATTATTTATTCAATGTTTATTTATAAATGGTATTGTTGGCTTCTTTTGTCGCATCGGACACGTTTTTTCACGAAACGAAGAATACAACACGTACATACGTAGACTCGTGAGCGGAATATAATTAGAGAAGACAAGAGAACGATACAAAGCTGACAGAATTTCGAGGGATGACACGCAGCACCTGGCTCATCGATTTGCGTATCCCTGAAAACCGAGAGCCACTATTCCTCGTTTCGTTCGTCTCGATTACACCTCACGTAAAACACCGACACATCTTCCTGCGTTTCAATTCTCAATTCAGCCATTTTATTCTCAATCTATTCGATCATAATTTGGCGACTCACGTGACGAGGTCGATGAACCTTTTCTCAGGGAAAGCGAGAGTCACTGCGATCACGAAGAAAAATACGAGTTCCATTTTTCAAAATTTTAATTCTTTTCTTAACCAAAATTTTTGTCATTTCATTTTCCTACGATCTTCAAACCCAAACATTCCCGAATATTCTTTCAAACTTTTGCAAACTTACAATACAACATTTTTTAAAAATATATAAATATTTTTTTATCATTTATCGTTTTCGTTTCGTTTTATTTTTTATTCGTTCATTTGGATTCTTAATTTTTTCGTAAAAAAATGTACGTAAAACTAAACAAAAAAAACAACCATAGAAAAATAAAAGAATACATTAAAAAGAAAAATGCAGAAATCAATAAATAAATGAAACTGAAGAATAAAAAATACAAAAAATTCGAAAAACAAAAACGCGAACGCGAACGCAAATAAAACTTGTAAAAAAAATCGGTATAAATTGTTACAAATAAATGAAGCTAAAAAATAAAAAATCCAAAAATCAAAAACGTGAACGCGAACGAAAGTCGTAAAAAATCGAGAACGAATCTGAAATTGACCTGAGAAGAGGTTAGGAAAGTGGCGAATGGTGACAAGTCCAAAAAAAAGGAAAAAAAGAAAAGCTGTGTAGGAGAATTGGCGACCGTCGAATCGAATAATGGGAATGAAATTTGTTTGGGTTTGTTTGGGTTAACTAACTAAAAATTAGGAAAGTGACGAATGGTGACATGTCCAAAAAAAAAGGAAAAAAAGAAAAGCTGTTAAGGAGAATTGGCGATGGTCGAATCGAGTAATGGGAATGAAATGGAGGAGGATAAAAAGGCGAGCAGGGGGAGGGGGCTGTTCGAAGGAAAAGGCCTACGAGGCGTGTTGCACGGCTCGTGAAACACGGCGGGCTGAATTCAACTCGAACAACCGTATATTCAGTGATGTTTCCGAGGCACGGTCAGTGCTCACCACGATCGGGCGATGTATAACTCCTCTCGGTGGCTCGAGCGGCAAAAGGCAGAAGTTAAACGAAGAAGAAGAGCGACAGCGTGCCCGTCGAACTCACCGGGGAAAATACTCGTTTCCTCGACTCGCGTTTTAACTTTCAGTTTACAACTCGCGTCTCGAGAGTTCGCGCGCACATCTGTGTCTCGTTTTATTTTTATTTTTTTTTCAACGCTCCGTCCAAAACTATCCCCCGGGAATTCGAACTCTCATTCTTGAAAATGATAACTTCGAAAAAGTGACATTCTCTCGTAACGTTCAATTGACAAACGAAAAACAAACGAAAAGGAAACAAAAAAAAAGTAACGACTCGTGCGTTTCGATTATTAATAATCCTGAATGGATTGTTTATTAACTTGAATAACTTATTTGTTATTATTGCAAAGTAATTGTTATAATTCTTGATAAATATTTTTTATTCATTCGTTTCAAATTATTATTTATAATTACTGATTAATTTATTATTATCATTATTAGTTGATAATAATTATTATTATTCATTATTATTAATAATGATTATCTTAGAACATTTTTTCACAATTTAATAAATGAATTATATAAACGGATGAAACCCAAACAAACCCAAACAAATTAATTAACGATGATCGAATTATTATTAATAATGAAGATTGTTGGATTATTAATCATTGACTCTAAATAATAATAGTAATGATATGAATTATTTCTGAATTATTATAAATTAATACGTAACGATTATTGATCCAACTCGAATGTGAAGAATCATGGATTTTACGAGCTTCTCGTCGGCGATCAATGAGGTAAGTTTTAAAAAAGATTTTTTATTTTATTTTTCTTTGTTTTACGTTTTTTTTTTCTAATTTTAATTTTTTTTTAAACGTTTATACAAACTTTTTAAAATTAAAAAATATTTAATTTATTTAACTTAAATTTCTAACTTATTTTTGAAAAATTGAATTTTTTATTTAGAGATTTTTCAATTAAAAAATTTATTTTTTTTTTTTTATTTTTTTTTGTACAATTATTTGTGAATTTTGCGTGAATTATTGTATTGGGTGTAGAAATGAAAGGCTCGAGGGTGTCCAGTGAACGCGGCAAATCGCGATTAAGCAACACCGATTAAAATTCATGCAATTTAACAAATTCTTGGCAATCCCGATGTACGATTAGACCCGGAGCGACGTAATTCGTCATCGTTCGCGCGAAACTTTCGTTCGAACTTTCCGCTCACGTATGCCGAACGAAAAGTTCACTTTTCGCAGTATTATCGGGAGAACAGCGAACGAATTTCCAATTCTTCATTCTTGCTCATCGTTGCGCGAATCCATCGAATTTTTACGAATTTTTATGTTTAAGTAACTTTCACAAAGTTTATGAAATAAAATGAGAGAAGCGACAGATTTCGATCGCAAAGTGGAAAAATTCGTTTCATTGAATTTTAAAATGCCACTTTTCAAGTACGATCGAAAAATAATTGATTGAACAAACCAAAGAAAAAAATACATTTCAAATAAAGAATTGAAAAATATAAAATAAATAATAAATATAAATAATAATAATAATAAATAATAAATCAAATAAAATCATAAAACAAAATTCAATAAATTAAAAAAAAATAAAAAATCGAAATGAAATCCGTATGAAAATCATAAATTGTAATAAAATTCACCAATTTTGAAAAAAATAAAATATCGAAATGAAATCCGTATGAAAATGATAAATTGTAATAAAATTCATAAATTTTGAATAAATAAAACATCGAAATGAAATCCGTATGAAAATGATAAATTGTAATAAAATTCATACATTTTGAAAAAATAAAAGATCGAAATGAAATCCGTATGAAAATCATAAATTGTAATAAAATTCACCAATTTTGAAAAAGTAAAAGATCGAAATGAAATCCGTATGCAAATCATAAATTGTAATAAAATTCACCAATTTTGAAAAAAATAAAATATCGAAATGAAATCCGTATGAAAATTATAAATTGAAATAAAATTCATAAATTTTGAAAAAATGATCGACGAATTGAGAAACGACTGGGAAATCCTGACGTATATTTTTGAAGGTTCCGTATTACCCCGGGTAATCGGCTGATTGAGTCTTAAGTAATAGTTGGTAGATCGGTCGGTAAGGTGTTCGGGAATTTCTGTCGCGGAAAAACAAATCGATTCGGAGGGGTGGTCCCGGTTCGCGAAAAGCTCGCGTGCAAACCTCAGGGTTTCGCGAAACGCCTCCGAGGCTCTAAAACTCCACCGACGGAACTTTAATAAAGCAGACGTCGAATTTTCAACGCCACCTAATAATCCCTCGTCCATGAAAGAAACCGGAAGCTCACCGCCCTTGCGGTGAACTCCGTGACGCTGCTCGTCCTTTTTCTCGCTCTTGTTTCATTATTGCGTTTTTTTTTTTTGGATCGCGTTCCGTTTCAGAGTTTGAAACGAAGCCTAACTTCCGGTTCTCGGGAGAATCAATAATACAAACGACCATTCCATGGACGAATGGGCTTCGAATTTACTCGATTCTAAAAAAGCCACGGATTTTTTTCATAAAATTCAAACGATCGAAGATTTTCTCAAAATATAACGGTTCTCGACAAAACCCAAACAAATTTCATAATCCCTTACGATATGTCCTTATACGCGTTTTCGAAAATTATGAAATTTCATTATGAAATTATGAAATTTCATTATGAAATTATGAAATTTCGTTGTGAAATTATGAAATTTCGTTGTGAAATTATGAAATTTCGTTGTGAAATTATGAAATTTCGTTGTGAAATTATGAAATTTATGAAATTTCGTTGTGAAATTATGAAATTTTGTTATGAAATTATGAAATTTCCTCACGAAATTATGAAATTTCATAACAAATCAAACACTCATAAAAATCGAAAAAGATATAAAAACGGAAAAGTCGACACTTCACAAAAACTCGAGACAAGTATGATTTTCAGAAAAAGATTGAATTTTTCAAAACGCTCATAACGACGTATAGCAAGGAATTATGAAATTAGCATCGATATTTAATGGAAGATCGATATCTAATAACAATCTTTTCGCTCCGGGTATTCCGGTTGCGTTCAGCCAATTATCGGTCGGGTAGATCAGTCACTCGTGTCCTACGGAAGCGAGAATCGCGACGGAAAGAAATAAACGGCTGCGTGCCGCGAGGAAACGCGAAGGAAGAAAATTACTACCTGTATCCAATAATGCCGTAACGAGAATGTCATAATAAGAACACTTATCGCGGACGAAACGGTAATCGATTTTATATGAAATCCGGAATCGCCGATTGATCGCAATTTTCTCGTGGCTTACTTTATAAGTATGTAAAATGAATTTGTAAGATTTTATTATGGAATGTTATGAAATTATCGAATTTCATAATGAAATTATCGAATTTCATTACGAAATTATGAAATTTCATTATAATATGAAACTTCGTTATTAAATTATGGAATTTCATCATGAGATTGTGAAATTTCATCATGAAATTATGAAATTTCATCATGAAATTATGAAATTCAATTAAGATATGAAATTTAATTGTGATATTATGGAATTTCATTATGAAATTATAGAATTTCATCATGAAATTTCATTATGAAACTTAAAAATTTTTTAAGTTTAATCGTTTCAAATATCCTAATCGTTTAAAATATTCGAAAAATTGTCATAAAATACGTTTTTCCATGATCAAGCCACATTTTTGACCAAGAACGCTTCCAAGGTCGAGAGAGACAATTGCGAATGACTAAAGAAAAATAAACGTGAGGATCGTTTTACGAATCGTCGAACAGTCCCCCCTCGTGGGTGGATACGGGGTGTGACGTCACTTCCCACACCTGCCATGCGTGTTTCCGAATGATAGAACGAGGGGTACCATTAACCCGCAGTCGTCGGCTCTCTTACCCCCCCCCCCCCCCATCCCCGGTGTTCTCTAACTGACGCATCGAGTCATGCCGTCTGTCTTGCCGTGCAAATATACGTATGCGTGCCACGAAAAAGGGAGGCTCGAGCCCGTTGCACCGACCCGTCAATTAATACACATGTGCCCGTTGTTCACCCCATGGAAATTTTCGTTCCGTGACGACCTCCCCAAACTTCGTACATGTGACAATGAAAACGACAGGATTTCTGGTTCCTCGCGTTCTCCTTTCTTCCCTAATTTTTTTCATTTTTTTTTCTTGTTCGATCGTTCTGTCGTAAAAACAAATATTTGTTTATTCGATAAATGAACAAATATTAAAAGTTTTGTTTATTCGATGAATAAACAAACCCAAACAAATTTTTTTAAATATCAAACGAGCCAAAAAAAAAAAATCTGTTACTCCCTCCAAAAAAAAAAAAAAAATTATCTTTCGAACGTTTTTAATTTCATTTCTTTTTTTTTTTCGATTTTTATGAAACACGTATTTTCGTGTTTTGTATTTTTAATACGGATTTGAAAGGTTATTGAAAAATAAAGAAAAAGATCGCGACGAGCAATAAATATACGAGATCGAAAAGGAAAAAAAGAAAAAAAAAACGTTCTCTTCGTAAAATCAGCACCGGCAAAGTTAGCCACACGCGAATAAGGAAAATAAGCCACGGCGTGGCGGATACACTCCGTTGGTAAGAGGAACACAAACTATGATGCGTACAAGTGCTCCTCCTGAGGCTTGCGTTTTAAACAACACGAGTCTCAGTATCGCACTCTCGGATCGTTTTTTTTTTCCTTTTTTTTTTCGTTTAATCGAGTCTTGTTCCTGTACGCTTACAATTAATTAATACGCGAAATTACCAATTTAAAAATATTCAATAACGATAACAATAATTGTAAAAAGAATTATAAATCAAAGATTTAAAAAACGTAAAAAGAAAATTGAAAATAAAATATCAAGTCTACCAATTATTAAGGGAGTAGAAAGGTGACAAAATATTTATATTAATGATTATTAATAAATATTTAAAAAATGATTGAATTGATGAATTAATTAAATAAATATAAAAATTTGTGAAATCATGAAATTTCAACAAATAAACGAACGAGATAATAAATAAACAGGTAAGCGAGCCAAATGATTAAATAAAAAAATAAATAAATACACAAATAAAAAGATTAAAAAATTAAAATATCAAGAAAAAAAGTAAAGGAAGTTTAGTTTCCTATCAGGAATTCCCCATGTTACTAAATGGAGCTCGGTAAAGCAAAAATCGATAAAAATTAAATAAATTCAAGGCTTCTTCGTTGGTTACTTTTTCTCGCTCGTTTCTCCCGTAATCTCGCTGAGTTATCTGGTTTCCGGACAACGGCCCTGCAAACTAGCCACGCCATAACCGGATGTTGTACCTTCGAGTGGTCGGAGTTCTCCGACCAACGACGGAGGACGAAAGAATCGCCAATAGGAATAAAGACGAACGCAGCAGCTCTCGATTCTTCACATTTTTTTCTTTTTTTTTTTCGCTCATCGCGCTCGCCGACTGTATAAAATTCTTTTGACGGATATCTCTTTCGAAGAACCGTAAAAAAATTGGTTCATGAATTAATGCGGCTACCGACGCGTATTTCACCTTTTTCCTTTTTTTTTTTTTTTTTTTCGAGCGCCTCTTTCTAGGCCACTTTTGGCTCGTTACGCCACTTGATTCGCGAAACAAAAGCTTTATACCTTTCGTCATTTTTCCATTACGTTTAATTACCGAAAACCGCAGCTAAAAAAGTATTTCTGTGGACGATCGAATTTTCCTTTTTTTTTCTTTCGTTTCTTACTTTTTTAATTTTACGAATTTTTGTTTGGGTTTGTTTTCGTTTTATTTTCATTTTTGGTATTTTTATTTTGTTATTCATTTAGCAATTAATTACAGTTAATTCCTATTACTTTCTCATCCCATGTTGGCGTGTTTTTTTAATATTTATTCTTTTTTGCTTAATTTCTATTTTTTGTATTTTTATTCGGTGACATTTTTGAAAAATTTATCCTATATGATAATTATGATTATTATAGATATAATTTATGATAATTATTGAAAAAAAAAACTAAAAAATTATTTCCGTGGACGATGAAATTTTTCTTTCTTTTTTTTTTCGTTTTATTTTTATTTTTAGTATTTGAATTTTGCGCAATTTTTGGAAATCTTATCCTTCATTAGAAGTAATTGTTATTACTCGTTATTGATTGTTATTATTCATTTATTAGTTATTATTTAGTTATTCGTTATTATTTATTTATGATTATTATAAATGATTATGTTCTTAATTTTATAGAGACGTTGACATTGATCGAACGAGATCGATCAATGCCAAGCCCTCTTTCCACGTTTATATCGTACTCTCTCTTGTGCAATGCAGTTCGAAAGAAGTTCACCGCGTCGAAACGGGCCTCCAACGATCGATCCTACTCTTCCCTCGTAATGCCATCGCTTCGAAATCTAGACCACGCGATCAAACACAAAAACAAAAAAAAAAAAAAACAAGCGACAAGTCGGACGCTGATGAGCGTTTTTTCGATTTTTTTTACTAATAATAAAAAACCCACAAAAATAAAAAAATTAATATTTCTAACTAGAAAAAAAAGTCGTACAAAAAGCAATTTTATTTTTTAACGAAATAAAAATCGAACGAATATTTATTACCTATCAAGTTTTTTATTAAATAACTTTTTTAATAAATTTTGTACTCAATTATTTTAGTTTTTTTTTGGGTTTATAAATAAATAATTACATGGAGAATTTTTGGGAATCGTGAAAAAACGATTTTCAAAAATTCTCAATGTAATTATTTATTTGTTTAGTTATTTCAGTTTCTCGTTATTTAATGTTTTTACCAATTATTCAATTTTTTTCAATGTATTTTTTGTTTATTAATTATTGAGAATAAATAAATAAATGAATAAAATATTTTCAAGTGAATCAAATATTTGTATAATTAATATAATTAATTAATTATTTATTTTTTATTTAATCAATTGTTTTTTATGTGTAATTTTTCTTTTTTTTTGTTATTAAATGTTTTATCACGATGCTATTGAGGACAAAGCTAAAAAAAACGACAGAGAATTTCCTCGAAAATTGAAACCTCCCATTGTTTAAATCCTCGGACAATTATAATTGAATAATGTAAAATAATAAGGCAATTCAATAGCAAACTCTCAGAGGAAATAATCTTATTTTATTCTCGTCTTATGCAATTCGTTACACTTTCGTTTGGGCCTCTTTGTTCTCGTTGAGAATTTAGTTCTCGCACGGAAAACGAACTCCCGGCATTCGACGCGACAAGTTAAATCCGATTCTACCTCGTCATCAAATTCTTCAACCCGTTTATTCGACTTTTTCGTTCGTTGCGTTGAGCTCGTTCTTTTTTTTAATTTTTTTTTTTCGTTTTTCGTCATCGTCACCAACTTTCACTCAAATTGATGAGATCGGTGTTTCGGGTGATTCTAAATTGCAAGATTTCGATAAATTCGAATGACAATGTTTAGGAAAAATTACAATTGTTATTTTAGAATTATATAAATTAGTATTGCACTTTTTCAGATCCAAAATTGGGATAGCAACTTTTCTCAAATTTAGAAAATCGTCTTTTCTAAAATTCAAAACATCATTATTTATTCTAAAATGTAGGAAATCGACTTTTCTAAAATATACAATATCGTCTTTTCCAAAATTTAGAAAATCGTCTTTTCCAAAATTCCGAAAATCGACATTTCCAAATTCGTTTTCAAACTGACAACTTTTCGATAATGTCTTTCGTTCGTTGTTTTGACAAAACCTAAAATTGAAATACTTTTCGCGTCAGTCATTTTCTCGAATTGTTAATTTAAAAAAATATATATATTAAATAGAACGGAATTGGATCGACTTCTGGACAGTCGTATTCGCGTAACCAATTATTTAGAGGTCACCGAGAGGTCACTGAGCAATCGATAGGAAAGTGATTAAAAAAAAATGGTATTTAGCGAATTATCGGGGACGAGGAGGAGTCCCGATCGAGGCGAAGCGCAAGTGGAATAATGAGCGGAGCGTGTGCTCGGGTGGATACGCAAAACGAATAGGTAGGGTTCTTGAAGCCTCGAGTTGCGCAGGCTAGAGGCGCTCACGTGCGCCAAAGTATCAGGCAATCATCCTGAGCTACCGAAGAGAACGGAACGCAACGTTGTCGCCGATCGCGTGATACCCCGCGACGCACAAATCCCCGTTATTCATCATTCAAATATTCAATTATTATTTATGTTGAAACATCTCTCCTCGATCGTAAGCCTATTTTTCCTAATTATAAACAAAATTACTTCGAAATAATTTTCTCTTTTTATTTGCTTAAATTTTTTAACAAAATTCAAACGAATGTTTAAACCAAATATAAACAACAAAACAAATTTTCAAACAAAATTTAAACAATTTAAATTCGTTAAGAAAAACTTCGTGCGAAAAACAGCGTTTGACGTTAAAAAAAAATATTCGATGTCAAAGAATCAAAATTTGATGCCTAAAAAACAAACGTACCAAAAACTTTAAAAAATCCATCATAATAAATCAAATAATTAATCAAAAGTGTCAGTTAAATTCATTTTCTCTTCAATAATTTGTTTACTGATTATTGTATTTATTGCTTCAGCCATTAAATTCTTTTTCCATTTTGGAGTACAAATAATTTTATTTCGTTTCAAAAAACAAAATAATCATCCGTTTAATTTAAAAAAAACATTTGTCCAAATATTTATTTCAAATGCTTTTTTTATCGTTATCGATTTTGCATTTTTTTCAAATTGTTATTAATAATGAATCCTTGACTCTGAGTTGAGAAAAATAATGAATTATAAAAATTGAAAATAAATACAGAAATAAATAAATGAATAAATGAATGAATAAATAAATAAGAATTGATACGAATCAAGAGTTTACAGTTATAATTCGTTATGGTTATGATCAGGAAAGAAAACGGAATAACCATTAATGGCTGATTATGTTATGCAAATTTAGTATCACGGTTGCGGAGAGTAAATCCGCGTGAACCGCGGTATATATATCACGCGTTCGTCGATTCACCCGGGGAAGATGAGAGCGTGTTGCAATATGCACATGGATGATATAACGAGTCGGTGTTAATTGCGCGATAACAAGACCGCAATTACCCTCGTAATGGTACTTCACGGTTTAAGGGTCGTTTTAACCGCTCGAATTTTGTTCCTTCCTTCCTCTTACCCGATTATTGCGAATTACAGCGAATTACTAAGATTATCAAAGTTTCGATTAAACATTTTTGTTTTTTTCGTATTTGTAAACTTTTTATTAATCTTTTAAAAATTGATTTCATTTTGTGGCATTTTTCGCATTTTTCTTTCAATTATATTTATTTTTAGGAATTTTTCAATTTTTTCTTTCAATTAAATTAATTTTTAGGAATTTTTATATTGAAGAATTGTTTTTTTTTCCGTTTCAGATCAGCATTCGAGGATTGTTGATAATTCTGACATCGATTCGATCAACGAGCTGAGATAGATTAATTAAAATTCAAAAATCAATCGAATGAAACGATCGTTTTTTTACGTTCGATAATAATGACGAGTGAAATATAACACGAAACAATAATAAGAATAATTAAATGAAATAATTTGAAATAAAAGAAATAAAAATGAAATAATAATAATAATAATAATAATAATGAAATAATAATGGAATAATAAAATGAAATAAAACGAAATAATAATGACGAATGAAAAAAGATGCCCGATGATGGCAAAAGATAACGAGAAAAATGGTAAAACGAGAACGGAAAGGAGAAGAAAAATGTTCGAATCATCGAGGCGGGTGAGATACAAAGCAACGAGCATCTTCCTCGTACTCTTTTCCCTCATGCGTCCCTGCTGCGCGAGAAACCATCCGCCGAGGTTTCTCATCGATGGACAAACGGAAATTGTGGTCAGACTTAAGGAAGGTCCCGGCACTCCCATTGGCAAGTTCAACGTTCTGTTTTCTTTTCTTTAATCTCGATCTTTTTTCATTTTCCTTTCTTTTTTTTTGTTTCAATTTTCATAATTTATCTTGCGGATTTTTGAAATTATATCATTTTCGTGTTGTTATTATTTTTGCGATTTCTTTGTTTCTTTATTTACTGGATTAATGAACTTTTTCAAAGCCTTTAATTAGAGTGATTCGTTTGTGCTTTTAGGCAGTTTGATTTACAGGTTAAGAGGAGTGGACCCGGATGGTGACCGACTAACTTTTGGAGTTCGGGAGCAACCGGGCAGCGACGTGATACGAGTCGACAATTTTAATCGAAACGAGGCGAACATATATCTGAACAAGCTATTGGACCGTGAAGTAACGATATCAGAATTTATCAGATTCATTTGATTATTTAAAAATTTTAAGAATGCCCGACATTTTTGGAATTACATTGAATCGAAATGAAATTAAATTGAAATGAAATTGAATGGAAATGAAACATTTTCAATTAAAATATAAATTCGTGAATTAAAAAATTTTAATAAAAACTTTTCCATTTTTCGAGTGTTTGAACATATTTTTAAAATTCAAAAGATTTTTAAAAATCGCAACAATAAATTTAAAAAATCGATTCAAAAAATTTTGAAAAATCGCGATAAAAAAGTGGATTTTGCGCAGAACAGTCGCTAAAGATTTCTATAGAAATGCAGTTCCGCGTTGGCGGGTGTAGCCTAGCGGAAAAGGGAACATCTGCCCTCTTTATCCACCTCTGATGTCTTTTTATTCTTCTTCGTATATTTCCTTTTTTTGCTTTTTTTTCTTTTCTCAAAGTTCCTCCCCGTTTTGCGAATTGTTCCGCTCGGGCGGTGTACTCGCCGCGAATCGAATCGGTTCCGCGACGTACCGCTTAATAATACCGTCCACTCCTATTAAAGTGAAACTTCGCGTTGATCATCGTTCTTTTTTTTTTCCTCCGACGATGATTCTAACGCATCCGAGACACCGGAAGTCATTGATTATCTTCCGTCTCAAACCCTGTAATATCTAGAAATACTAATAACCTGTTTTTAGAAGATTTTTACAATTTTTTCATGGAAATTTTGAGTTTTGGGGGAAATAAATGGTAGATTCGTGTTCAGGGGATAAAATTACATCAAAATGGACCAATAAAAAAAATATTAAAAATCCAAAAAAAATTTCGATTTTTGGGGAAAATACCTTTCTCCACTAAATCATCGATAACTTTTTCCCTTTGGGATTTGGCGCTCCACTCTGCGCTCAGTCTCTTCGTTATGGATTTCCCTTCAAAATGCTTTTTTGATAATTGAAATCCGATGATTTTTTTATTTTTGGCAGAATTTCAAAGTTGGACCATCGATTTTTGCTAATTTTTCCATACATACCCCTTTGCGTTTTTTTTAGCCATTTTTCAAGTGGACTTTCCCCACGACCTTTTGAAATATCGTGATTTTTTAGGTTTCGGGAAAAATGGCCTAGGAGGTCGAAAAAATGTTATTTCCGTTTTTTAAGTATTAAAAGAGTGTGTTTGATCGGAAATTTTCCGCTGATTACGAATACGCCCGAGTTTTTGCCGAAAGTACAAAATTAGACAGGGAAAATGCAAAAAAACGTTACTAGAATATTTTTTTCACATTTTCCCCTAGAAATGAAAAGTTCAAGGCGAATTAAAGGGTAGATTTGTCTCGAACTGCCAATATAAATTACCATTGTATTTATAAGATCCTATTATTATCATAATAATAATAATATTATTAAAATTACGAACGAAGAACTCGCAACGAATTTCGACGTGATATTTCAGACGAAGGACGAATACGCTCTGGTGCTGACGCTGACAGACGAAAAATTAGGCGAAGGAAATTTCATAACTCAGAGTCTTCTCATCCTCGTTGATGACATTAATGACAACGTTCCGATATTTCGACCTCATCCTACGACCTTGACAGTTCGGGAAGATTCGGGACCGGGAATTTTAACGACGGTCGTCGCGACCGACGCGGACGAAGGCGCTCATGGACAAGTCGTTTATCATCTTCAGGAATTGGACGGCGACAACGAAGTTTTCTCGATATCGACGACAAACGGAACTGGCGTTATCAGACTCGTCGGCGATCTCGATTACGAAACCAAATATTTGTATCAGCTGAGAGTTCTAGCCGTTGATCGAGCCATCGACGAAAAAGTTTGTTTTTGATTTTTTATTCATTTGTTTTTTCAAATTAATTTAATTTGTTTGTTATTAATGATCAATTGAAAAACACTGATGCCAAACGTATCAACGTTCCTCAGCTGAACACCGGTACAACCGCGATACTCGTTAAAATTCAGGACGTCGAGGATCAACCGCCGGAATTCATTGCCATGACTCCCGTCGCTAGGATCAGCGAGAACGCCGCCATAGGAACGCCCGTCCTTCAAGGTTCGCTAAAATCTCTTTTTTTTTTTAATTCGAAATTCTTAAATCCTGAATTTTGAAATTCTAAATTCTAAAATCCCGAATTCTAGAATCCTAGATTCTAAAATTCCACATCCTAGAATCCTAGATTCTAAAATTCCACACCCCAGAATCCTAGATTCTGAAATTCCCCATCCTAGAATCCTAGATTCTGAAATTCCCCATCCTAGAATCCTAGATTCTAAAATTCCCCATCCTAGAATCCTAGATTCTGAAATTCCCCATCCTAGAATCCTAGATTCTGAAATTCCCCATCCTAGAATCCTAGATTCTAAAATTCCCCATCCTAGATTCTAAAATTCCCCATCCTAGAATCCTAGATTCTAAAATTCCACATCCTAGAATCCTAGATTCTAAAAGCCTGCGCTCTAGAATCCCAGATTCTAAAAGCCTGAGTTCTAGAATCCCAGATTCTAAAAGCCTGCGTTCTAGAATCCCACATTCTAAAAGCCTGCGCTCTAGAATCCCGGATTCTAAAAGCCTGCGCTCTAGAATCCTGGATTCTAAAAGCCTGAGTTCTAGAATCCCAGATTCGAAAAGCCTGCGTTCTAGAATCCCACATTCTAAAAGCCTGCGCTCTAGAATCCCGGATTCTAAAAGCCCGCGTTCTAGAATCCTGGATTCTAAAATGCTGCGTTCCAGAATGCCAATTACTGAAAGCCCACATTCTAGAATCGTAAATCCTAAAATCCTTAGTTAGAAAATCCTGAATTCTAAATTTTCCGAACGTAAATCAACAATAGGGAATCCTAAAATCAAAAAATTGGTCGTTTAATAATTTGCGGTGATCGTAGTACGAGCGATCGACGGCGACAAGGGAATAAACAACAGAGTAACGTACGGGATAACCGAAGGCCCGAAGCACCTGTTCGACATAGACGCGACATCCGGCGTGGTATTCACCCGTTCGCAATTGGACCGAGAAGCCGAGGACAATAGCGACGGTACTTTTATTCTCGAGATTACCGTAAAGGAAGTATCGAAAATATTGCCGCCTCCGTCGGTGACGACCGAGGTTACGATTATTCTAACGGACGTCAACGACGAGACCCCGAAGTTTCGCAGTCGAAGATATTTGGCCGAGATCAATGAAAACGCCCCCCATAATACGCCCGTAAACTTTTTAAGCGATTCCGTGCCGGAAGTTTACGATCACGATTTGGTGAGATTATTCATTCGAAAAATTGAAAACGACGGAAAGTCAAGGTTCTTCTGCTAGGAGAACGAGGAATTAATTGTAACTCTCTTCATTCAGGGAACGAACGGGACTTTTCGTATGTTCATCGACGGTGACGGCGGAATATTCGACGTGACGCCCTCTCGAGGCATAAACGAGGCGCCGTTTTTAATTCGCGTTAAAGACCCCAAAAAATTGGACTTTGAGCGGAGATCCGGTAAGAATGCCGTTTATCTTTGGTCTCGTATAAACTCACTTTTGTACAGATCCGTTTTTTGTATCAGTAGAATTTTACAATTCAGAATTTTAGAATTAGAATGTTGAGCTTCAGATTTTAGAAGAATTCAAGAATCTAGAATTCCAGAATTTGGAACTTTTGATTTTACAATTATAGAATTTGGAACTTTAGATTGTAGTATTCTAGAATTTCGAATTATAGAATTTGGAGCTTTCGATTTTAGAATTCTAGACTCGGCAACTTTCGAATCTGGACCTTCAAATTTTGGAATTTTCGAATTTAGAACTTCAGAATTTAGAACGTTGAAATTTACAAGTCCAGATTTTAGAATTCAAGGATTTTTAAATTCATATTTTATATAATCCAGTCTCTCAAAATTGAGAATTTTAAAACTTCGGCCTTTTAGAATTCAAATTAAAAAATTTTACATTCCAGAATTTTAGATTTTGGACTTTTAAATTTTTAGATCTTAGAGTTATAGAATTTAATTTCATTTTGTTGATCAATAATGTTGAACGACTATTCGTTACCAGTAATAAACTTCACCCTGGTGGCTCGAGAAATGGTACCTTTCCAGCCGAAATACAGCGCGGTACCGGTTACGGTTTTTATCAAAGATCAGAACGACAATTATCCGGAATTTACTATGAGCGTTTACGAGGTCGACGTTTACGAAAATTGCGACATTGGGACAACGGTCGCTTGGGCTCAGGCGTTGGATGAGGACAGCGGTAATTTTGGGACCCGAGGAATAAGATACACCAATTTGGGAGGAAGTATCGCGCATGCGTAAGTTCACGTTTATCCAATATTTCACTAATTCAAGCTTCATCGATTAATCTCACGAAAAATGTTTTTCTTTTAACTGTAAATGTTTTTTTTTCAGATTAAAGTTAAATTCTACGACAGGGGTGATAACGGTGAAGCAAACGGGTTTGATATTCGATCGGGAGTTGGTTTCTCGTCATTATTTGACGGTGGAGGCTCGAGACGATCTTGGAAAGGGAAATCGAAACACCGCCCAATTGATCGTAAATATCAAAGACGTCAACGACAATCCACCGGTTTTTCTCCAGAACAAGTACGAAGCCGTGCTTCTCGAGAACAAAGACGAGTTCGAGTCGCCACTCGTTGTCGAAGCTTTTGACATTGATTTGAACGGTAAAACGATTTTTAAAACTTGGCTTTCTTTGGGTTTGCTTGGGTTTGCCGAAAAATTCGATAAAACGATACAAAAATCAGAAATTTAAAGAATACATTGATTGGAACGGTAAAACGATTTTTCATTGGGTTTGTTTGGGTTTGTTTGGGTTTGCCGAAAAATTCGATAAAACGATACGGAAATCAGAAATTAAAATAATACATTGATTGGAATGGTAAAACGATTTTTCATTGGCTTTGTTTGGGTTTGCCGAAAAATTCGATAAAACGATACGAAAATCAGAAATTAAAATAATACATTGATTGGAATGGTAAAACGATTTTTCATTGGCTTTGTTTGGGTTTGTTTGGGCTTGCCGACAAATCCGAAAAAAAAAACGATACGAAAGCCAGAAAAAAACAAATTACTTAATATATACATAAATCGATGGAAAAACCATCAGGAACGAAAAACAGTCGAATCGTGTACTCGCTCGTGTCCTCGGAGTTTTCGAAGAACTTCACGATCGACCCAGCGGCTGGTATCGTTCGACCGGCTTATCCGATGGATTACGAATCACTACCGATAAGCCAGGGACAAAAGGAGAGCTCCGCTCGTCAACTGAAATTGACAGTTAGAGCCCGGGACATGGGCGTACCGAGTCTCAGCTCGGACGCTCCTCTCACCGTTTATCTCAAGGACCTCAACGACAATGGACCCATTTTCGAGAGGACGCTCTATAAAAAAAATATCCCGGAAGATTTGGAGGGGGGAACGACCGTTCTTCAAGTAATTATTTATAATAATAATAATCGTTATTATTTAAGAATTATTTCGAATTATTTGAAATTTACGAATAATTTATTGATAACAATAATAATTTGGTTTAATAATTATTATTATTTAACAATAATTCATTAATAATTCTAATACTAATTTACAAATAACAATAATTCAAAGTGACAAAATATCGTTATTTTTGTTTTTGAGTGAACGATTTAAAAAAATTCTTGACCATCAGGTAAAAGCTTGGGACAAAGATCTCTCGTCGCCGAACAACAAAATAGTTTATAGAATTCAAAGCGGTGCTGGTGACAAATTCGTAATATCACCGGAAACCGGTATGATAAGCGTCGCTCCAGGATCGAATTTGGATCCCGATTTGACATCACCGAAAACAACGAGATACAGCCTCGACGTAGCTGCGATCGATAGCGGCACGGAGATCCAAAGAACCGCTCAGGTTTATGTTAATATCACTATTATAGACGTCAACAATAAACCACCGATATTCATTGATCCTGGCACAGTCGCTGTCCGGGAAAATACTCCGGTACGTTCATTTTTATCTTTTTTTTCTTATAAACAAATTATATAAATTAATTTATTTTAAAAATGTTATAAACGAATTTCAAATGAGAGAACAAATTTATTTCAAAAATTGTATAAATTTTATTAATTGAAATGATTAGATTAATTGATATTAAAAAATTGTATGAATTTTATTAATAGAAATGATTAAATTAATTATTATTAAAAAATTGTATAAATTAATTTAAATATTAATAGATAAATATAAAAAAAAGAATTTTTATTTATTGACGAAACGAATCGGAAGTGCAGGTTGGTGCGTACGTGCATCGAATCGTCGCGAACGATCCGGACATCGCTCCAATATTGCGATACCGAATAGATCCGAATTCATCGGAAGCCCGAAACGAGGAAGGAACGTTGATTCGCCTCCAGGAATACGATTATCTCGCAGCCCTCGAATTGAACGCCCTTGATGGTTTACTTCGGGTAATCAGGATATTGGACAGGGAAAGAGTCGAAACTATCAGGCTCGGCCTCCTCGTTGAAGATCTCGCTGCCGTCAAGGGATCGCAAACGGCATCCGGTATGAATTTTTTATTGTTCTTTCGGACTTTTAGTTTAATTTGGGCTTCAAAGTTGGATGATGAAAGGGTTTTTTCGTTTGGGTTTGTTCGGGCTCGTCAGCCACGTTGAGCATCGTAATCGAAGACGAGAACGACAATAATCCGAAATTTCGGAGACCGTTCTACAGAAGATCGGTTACGGAAAACAGCCAAAATGGAGTCCACATCGCGAGCATTGTCGCTGACGACGCGGACAAAAATCGAACTATTTCTTACGTGATCGAAGGCCCCAAAGAAATCACGGGTCTCGTTCACGTCGACCCGGAAACCGGGGAAATGGTCGTCGCGAATAAAATCGATCGGGAGGTCTTCGCGTGGATGAACTTCACCGTCAGAGCCACCGATTCTGGAATTCCATCGAGGTCATTTTCTTTTTCACTCGTTTTTAATCTCTAATAGAAAGATTTTTATTTCGTTTAATTTTTATTTTCAAAAGGAATTTATTTCGGGGAGATTATTGTTTTTTCATTTTGTTGTTTGGATTAGATTTTCATTTTATCGAGCTTTTAATTTTCTACAATTTTTATTTTCGGGAGTTTTGATTTTTGTGAGATTTCCTTTTTAGGTATTCATTTTGTTCGGGTTTATATTTTAATAATATTTTTGTTTTAGTTGATTTTTATTTATATTTTCCATTTTCGAAAAATTTAATTTTCGTAAAATTCTTATTTTAGTAAGATTTCCATTTTTCGAAATATTATTGTTTTGTTAAGATATTTATGTAATAAAAAAAATTCTCAATTTTTTACGACTTTCATACTCCACAAAATTTTGTTTTCGTGGAATGTTCATTTTGGAAAGATTTCCTAACGGAAAACCAATTGGATTCCTCGATTTTCTGATGGAGTATAAGCTTGGGTTCGTTTGGGTTTGGATGACTCGAGTAACATTATTTTTTGTCGGACAGATCGAGTCTAGCGGAAGTTTACGTTCAAGTTCTCGACGAGAACGACAACAATCCGTACTTCATAACGGATACGAGTAACGTAACGGTATTGGAAAACTCAAAGATCGGTACGGAAATAACGAGGATAGAAGCGAGCGATCCGGACAGCGGTGATTTTGGAAAAATAACGTTTCTCCTCGACCGGATATCCTCCCAGGGGAAATTTGCGATTCATCCGGAAACGGGCTCGCTGACGGTCGCTGATAATCTCGATTGGGAGACTAAGAGCGGTTATGTTCTAATCGTGGAAGCTTGGGACAATTATCAGTTCGGATATACCGCTGGAGAGTCCAGAAACGCGTTCAAACAGATCGAGTAAGTTTTTAATCGTTATTTAAGAACGTAAGAAAAATAAAGATGGTTTTGAAACAGCCATTGACGGCATTATGGTGGATTTCACGATCGACGAAAAAAGTCGGTTGGAAATAGCCATTTTTAATTTACAATAATCGATAATTCGTCACCACTTTGGTGGATTCTAAGATGACAAACCCAAACAAAAAGATCGTTTGGAAACCGCCATTTTGAATTAACGATCGATAATTCATCACCAGTCTGGTGGATTCCAAGATGACAAACCCAAACAAACGTTCTTATTTTCTCAGAGTGATCATTCAAGACGTAAACGACAACGCGCCGATTTTAGAATTGCCACAAGGGTGCGTAACGATCTCGGAGTTTCACGACACGCGGGACGTCGTAGCATCTGCAAAAGCCAAAGACGCTGATGACCCTTTGACCCCAAACGGCCGCGTTATCATCCGGATCACATCCGGAAACGAACTAGGCTATTTCATTCTCGAACAAACGGATTATTGGAGCGCGAAGATAAAAGCTGCTGGATCACTGAGAGGAAAATTTGGAAATTATACGCTCGAGATTGAAGCTCGCGATCTCGGTGGAACACCCAATGTCGATAAAAAACGTTTGGATATATGCGTCACCGATTACAACGACAATCCACCGATCTTTGTTAGCCCTGAGCACAACACGACCATTAGGGTTCCGGAGGTAATTCATTTCATTCGAATTATCAATTTGTCAATTATTTTCGTCTTTGTTTGGTTGGACTTGACATCCAAAATGACTAGTCCCTGGCAAACCCAAACAAACCCAAACAAACTCAAAACTGCTATCCAAAAATCAAAACGTCCATCCAAAAACCAAAAACTGTAATCCAAAACCCAAAAACCCCAAAAATGTGAAATTCTCGATGTATAAAAAAATGAACCAAAAAAAGGAAAATAACATACATAAATTTACGTATTGGAATAATTAATCAATTACTGAAATTAATTACGATAAACGATGAATAATAATTAACAATAATGATGATTTTCTAATTATTAAATAAAATTTCATTGAGATAAATGATTAATAATAATTAATCATAAATAATTAATTATCGACTATTTTGAGGTTATGATTGTGTCATCAATGTCTCGAATAATAAACAACTCATCCTCTTTATCAACAGAACATCACCGTGGGAACTTCGATCGTTCAAGTGGAAGCTAAAGACGCCGACACAGGTCTAAACGGTGAAGTTCACTATCGTCTGAAGCAAGACCTCGCCGGTCATTGGCGAACGTTTCAAATCGACGATAAAACTGGACTGATCAGTACGAAGCTTCCTTTGGATCGGGAAACTCAAAAGTTATACGAAGTTCGTGTTTCATCCATTTTAAAAAAATGTTCTAAAGCTTCTAATTAATTGAAACTAAATTGGGACTCGTGATTGAAAAATTAACGTTCCAAAACAGTCCAATTTGATAAACCAAAAATGAACGAAAACTGAAAAATCGGTTTCAATAATAACCAATTTCACGTTTTTCCAATATTTCAGATAAGGATCGAAGCACGTGACCTGGGAACTCCAACTCCTCTGAGTTCCGACCTCGATCTCGTGATATACGTGAAAAATATAAATGATTACGAACCCCAATTCCTTCTCGACGTATTTCAAGTCCGGTTCACCGAGGAGAAGATGCCGGGGGCGGAAGTGGTTTCCCTACCGGAAACGGTAGACCGCGACGAGGTCGACGACCCCGACGATCCACCGACTCTCGTCTGCTATTTTATCGTCGGTGGAAATGACGATGGATTTTTCACTCTCGATATTTACAAGCACGAGCTCAGTGTACGTAAAATTATCGTCGTATCGGTGAACACCGGAAGTCGATCCGTTAGCTTTAAGACGAGTTCGATCATTTTTTATCCTTTTTCCTGAAAATTCAATTATTTGTGTTTAATTCATCGATATAATTGAAGTTGAGTCAAATAAGGTGAAGTTGCTTCGAAGAATGTCAAACTTGTATGTATTTTGAGTTATTTGGGGGTTTGGTGGAACCTTTTGGGTTTTTTGGGGTTGTTTGATAAAACGATTGATTTGTTATTGATAAAATTGATAAGATTGATAAGAATGATAAAAATGATAAAACCATTGATTTATTATTCATAAAATTGATAAAAATGATAAGTTCGATAACGATGATAAAATCATTGATTTGTTATTAATAACATTGATGAAATTTATCAAACAATTGATTTCTTATGACTTCAAGTTTCAAAATTTAAAGGATATTCAAATTAATTAACCCATCCCGACTTTGAATTATCCGAAGATCCGTTTCATCATTATATAACATAATATCCTAACTCTTTGATCTCACCATAATCCAAAACAGTAAAAAACAAATATTCATAAATATTCTCCAGACCGCGAGGACGCTGGACAGAGAAGAGCAAGAGGAACATTTATTGCTGATAAAAGCAACGGAGGATTGTACCAGCGTTCCCAGCAACCAGAGTATCTTCGACGAGACGGACGATACGCTTCTAAAAGTTATAGTTACCGTAGCCGATGTCAATGACAATGCCCCAAAATTCGTTAGTCAAATATTCACCGGAGGTGTAACGACAGATGCTGACTTCGGTACCCAATTTATGCAAGTGAAGGTAAAAACCTTTTTCGCTTTGCCGTCCAAATCTTGATGGTAGAAAGATCATTTCCGTGTTTGTCTGTATTTGGCAGGCCATAGACTTGGACGTTGGCCAAAACGCTGCGATAAGCTATTATCAAGTCGGCAAAATCCAGATGACCTTGACCGAAGGTCTCGACGACATAAAACTCCAGCCTTTCCTCGTTGACAGACTGACCGGCGCGGTCACTCTCAATTTTGATCCCCAACGGAGAATGAAGGGATACTTTGACTTTGAAGTTCTGGCGAACGACACCTACGGCCTGCAGGATAAATCCAAAGTTTTCATTTACCTCCTGAGAGAAGATCAAAGAGTTAGATTCGTCCTGCGGCAACATCCGCCGGAAGTGCGCAACAGGATCGATTCTTTCAGAGAGTAAGCGATGAAAATAACTTTTCTTTCCTGAGTTACGAAATTGAAGTTCGCAATGTTGCGACGTATCAAAAGAGATTATTTTATTCAATTTCTTTACTTTTTGTTATCGAAATTGTGAGCAAGATAACTCAATAATTATTCTAATTCTTTATAATGATCTTTCATCATAATCCTTCGAATCTGAAGATTTGAAAGATGAAATAACCCAAATAAACTCTAACAAAAGATTTCTCTGGATACAACGATGCCAACTTCGAGTCCATCGTAACTTAACTATAAGTTAAATTCAGGACTTCCGTTAACATTTCTTTAACAATTTCAGGATTTTGGGTAACGTAACCGGAGCGATAGTGAACGTAGACGAATACAAAGTCCACGAGAACCATGACGGTTCCGTGGACCGTACCAGAACTGATTTGTACTTGCATTTGGTGAATCGTCGCGACAATTCAATTCTGGAAGTTTCCGAAGTCCTGGAGATAGTGGATAGGAATATAGAGAAACTGGACAACCTGTTCAAAGACTTTAACGTTTTGGACACCCAGCCGGCTCAGTCCCAACAAGTCGTCCAGTACGAGCAAGCCGGAACGACTTTTTGGTTGCTAGCGTTGACGCTCTTTTTAGGCGCTCTTCTAGTACTCTGCATTGCGCTTTGCCTGTCGCAAAGGGCGACCTTTCGTCGTCAACTTAAAGCCGCCAACGCTTCGGCTTTTGGAAATACTGATTCTGAATTCATTCGCGGACCTGGCAGGGTACCCAATACCAATAAACACAGCGTTGAAGGTTCTAATCCGATTTGGATGCACGCTTACGAAAACGAGTGGTTCAAAAGCGACGAATCTTACAGGTAAACTTCCCAATACTTTTCAAAACGAGTTTCATCTCGAGGTTAAGTTTTATCGAATTTTTAGGAAAGACAGAATCATCGATATTCGGGAATTTCATAAACGGTCTATCGAATTTCAAATGAATTCACACGAATAAATGAACTTGCACCAATGCCGCCATTTTGTTTAACGGTTGATCGTAATATTTCGTAAAACTGGGAAAAAAATCGATGAGCTTACTTCGGTCGTGATTGAAGCGATGGAAGATATAAAGTTGATCGAATGTCGCGAATCTATAGACGGCCACGTCGTCACGCTTAAAAAACACTATTTTTGGCTACTCGATCGTTTCCTTTGTTCCTAAGTCTCACTAAAGTCCGCGGATAACTGCGATTAACACGCGAATGTTCCAGCAAATTGCGTCGAATATTCTCGAAGGTTTCTCGCGAATTCCGGCGCGGCGCTCGTCGCGCACTGCGTAATAGATGAATATCGATATATAGGCTGAACTTTGATTACGTAATGACGGTTAATATTTGACTGTTTTAAAATACCGAGATTTTTCCCTGTCAAATTGAATCCAAAGAGTACTAGCCAGATTTTATTTAAAAATCACTAGAAAATTACTATTTCGAAATATTTAACTAAAACTTCCGCTATTTTTTGTTTCGATTAAACTCGACAACCCGCGTCTAATCGAAACCGCCATTAATATCTCCCCTCTTTTTTTATCCGCCATTTTTTAGCCACAATTCCGAAAGAGATTCGCTCGACGAGAACGCTCTGAACAACGAAGAAACGATCAACGATTTGAACACTAATGAAAGACGTTCTAATGAAAACCCTTATTACGTGAGACCGAGACCAGCCTCGATTTCCAGGTGAGAATTTTCGATTCGAATATTTATAATTTTAAAAACGTACCATTCTCGGACCAGAGTACCGGCACCGCCCGTCTCTCCCGTGCAACTACTACGCAGTTTGCACTTTTTAGTTTGAACGCGTCCAGAGGCGCGGCGCCAGTTATTTCCGCAAAATAATTTCAGTGCGCATGCGCAAGGTTCGCGAGTCATAAATTACCGACAGAAAAGTGATACGTCATATTTCCCATATTTAAATCGTGAATGACATTCCTTTTCATTAAAATAAGAATAAATATTTAAAAAATGTATTAAAATCTTAATGAAAAGCTTTAATACTTGTTTCATAAGAATATAAAGAACATAAGAGCTCTTTTTTAAGATTTAGCAACGATGTTGTGAAAACTTCAATATTTCGTGTCGCATAGTTTTACTATTGAATTTAATCGACTCGATTATTATCAAGATGATTAATTAGTGAATAATTAATGAGCGACTAGTTTAATTAATAAGACTATTGACTTGTAATTTATTAAGAGAATTTATGACTTCCTGCGCGCGCAGCTTTTTTAATAAGACAACTAGCGCCACAGGTGGCAGACTAGGGAACTAAAACTAAGCCGCCATTTTGCACGCCAGACATGCCAGTAAGTGCTAGTGTCCTAACGCGAAGTATTGAAATCTGTCTTGTGTCTTTGCAGTGTGGATAGTGGCACGGACGATCAAAACGGTTTCAGCCATGAATCGCCAGTCGCACGCGACCGACATCCCACCATCAACAATCCCCTCGGTAAGAAAGTCGAAACGACCGAGCTGTAAGCTGGAAATTTTCGCGTTCGTGAAAAACAGCGAAACGTACATAAGTCATCGTCATCGCGTCGTTTTCGTAGGTTTAACCTCTATTGTAAATAGTCGTCGATAATTTATACCTAATATTTATTAACGTTTCGAACGTCCCGAACAAACGCGATTATTTATTAGCGATCGAAAAAAAAAAAACGCTACAGTTCGCCGAGTGTTTGCAGACGTTTTACAGCGCTAACCAAAAAATGTCGGCATATTCGAGATTTCGAGCGAAAACTCGACCGAAGATTGCATTTACGTGCGGATGGAAAATGGACGGTAAGACTTCGCGCCGGATTTTACGAATCCGGATTTTCAAGCCAATTTTTTCAGTTTTTGTACAAAAAATAAAGAATCTTGAAAAGTCATGTCAAAACGATTTATTTACCAAACCTTCCTTATCCTTCTGCCCGAAAAATACATTTTTCGAGATATTGAAAAATCTGGGTGTTTTTTTTTTTATCAAGCCGTACGAAAAGTCGAATATTTTCGAGTTACGAGTAGAATTAAAGCAGTCGTGTGTGCGAAGCGTAGCTTGGAAGAAACTCAAACGCCTCTTATCGTCTTGGCTGGACGAAGCCGACCTCGCGTGCAACCCTATGGTAATTTTTGAGGAGAATTGCTGGTCAGCCCCTTGAGCTCGCATCACCCCAACCCGCTAACGCAAAACTTATGACCAGTGACCCAACCGCCCAACCTGATACAAATAGCCATTGAAGATAAGAACACTTTTGCGGCTATGAATTCTTTATTAAAATTAATATTATTATTGATTATATTTCTTATTAAAAAATCAGGATTTTTTTATATACATAACCTCACTTTATTTTTTCTCGTAAACATAACCTCTTTTTTTGTCTCTAACCAAAAAATGCACATGAATTCATCATCTTTTCACAAGCAGTGCAGATTAACGATACAAATCGTTGCGTTTATCAAAATTTGACCAATTCGACGAATCCAATAGAAAAAATTACGGAACAACCGTGAAATAAGCCTGTAAAATGGACTTTGATGAAAAAAAAAATGTAAAAAATGCATTTTTCCAAGCGTTACGAGGGGTTGCTCATTTCGACGGGTCAAAGTGCGTGTCGATGCAGGGGTGGATAGCCGCGACTATAAACCATCCACGAACGCGGGGTCAACCGCTGCGGGAGACTCTCTCGAGTCGGTTTTCCACATAGTTACACATCGCGAGTCGCTGACCACAACCTCCTCCCACAGGGGTGAACAATACCAATCGGGGCTAACGAAATGCACTCGTTTCTTATTTTTTTTTAAATATTTATGGTTTTTTCTCATTTTCTCATTTCTTCTTCGTCATTGATAAACCGTCCTCTCCAGTGGAATATTACGTGACGTCACGAAACTTTTCCCTCCGCCCCATCGAATAAATTATTCTCCTCTGATAAAATTTAAAAAATTTGTTAAAATTAAATTTTCTTTGCTTAAAAAAAAGAAACCGGGACGTTTTCTTTTTGCTATTTCAACATTAAAATAAAAATCCCCATAAAAAATGTAAATTCATATTTATTCATGTATTTTTAATTCTAAAAAAATTAAATTCTTTTTCGTAAAACGAATTCATTGAAAAATGTTGAGAAATTGGAAATGAAAATAAACATTCAATGAATCTCCGTAATTAAAATTCACTGAATTCAAATATTGAAAAATAAAAATGGAAATGTTGGAAATTCGAAAAAAAAAGAACAAAAATTCAATGAATTTCAGTAATTTGAATCGAATAATTCAGGAACCAAGCAAAAAAATTTTTTAAATACCAAAAAATGGTTTTTTTTTGGTGGAAAGTCAAATCTTTGGGTGTTTTCGTGAATTAGCGATCGGGACAGGGCGGACGGGTGGCTTGTTGATCCAAGGGTGGTTAACCACGTACAAACCGAAGGCCCGTTCCATGCCTCGATTCGAGGGGTGGAAAGTTGGATGGAGAGATCGCGGGACGGAGGGCGGTGAAGGACGAAGGACGAAGAGAGAAAAGGGTGGGGGGTTGACGAGGAAGGGGCAGGAAAGGGGTTCGCCGGTGGTCGGAGGGCACGAGTATAACGTGACGTGACGTTGCGTCGTCCACGTGACGGGGTCCCCGGCGTCGGAGTCGAGGAGGGTGGGGTGACCGAGTCGAAGACTGCGACAACCCCTTCACATGCCTCGGCGCGTCCATCGCGGCCACGTGCAACGACCGAAACACCTTGCGTTTCTTCGTCATCAAAAACCACAATAAATCCCTAGAAAAGTCACAAAAAAATCACTGAAAGAATTCACCAAAAGAAAACCGTAATAAAACGTTAGAAAAGCCACCAAAAAAATCACTAAAAGAATTCCTCAATAGAAAACAGCAATAAATCCGCAAAAAAACTTCAAAAAATCCTTGCAAGAATCCCCCAAAAAATCACTAAAAGAAATCGCCAAAATAAAACCGCAATAAATCCTCGAAAAAAAAACCTCAACAAATCCTTAAAAAATAGCTAAAAGAATAGCCCAATTAAATTCCCCCAAATAGAAAATGGAATAAAAAATAGAATAAAAAATTTGATAAATCCTGAACTCGAAATCGAATCCCCTTAAACAATCGTGACCCCTAGACAAACCAAACGAAAAAGTGCATTAGCTCGCTAAAAAAAAGTGTGAACTAATTTTTGAAAAAAAAACTGCTGATGTTTCGCGAATCAACCTGGATTGAAGCGATAAACGAGTTATGCGTCCGGTCGTTCGTTTGATTAATTACGACCCGGTGTCCGAGGCTCGATCGATCGAATCCTCACTTCGACCACCGCGGCTCGTTGTTTTCGCGATCGCCAAACACGTGGACGTTCTTTCTCCCTCGCTGGCGTCGTCGATCCGAGGATAATTCCTAGGATTCAAAATTCACGTGAGATGCTACTTTTTTAGAGGCCAATCTTACAGGCGAGTGCTTTTATAATAACAATAATTATTATCATTATTTACCACTGTTTACTATTTTTATTGTTATTATTGTTAGAAATAATGAATTATTATTATTATTAAAATTGTTTGCACGCTACTTTGTTTATTATTAATTCATAATTAATAAATAATGTAGCATAAAAACACAATCTTAATAATAATGATATATAATTAGAACAAAACAATTATTCGTTTATAATAAATTAATAATAAATCCCTAATAATAAATAATATATAAAGAAAATTGTTAGTGCGAAATAAAAAATATATTAATTGTTAATGATTTATAAAAAATAACGAAAGATCGCCGATATCGATGAGTTTCGATTTTGATTTTTTGGAGCGACCCGTCGTTCTCTTTTTTTTTGAAAATGAGAAACCAAAAAACGTAACGGTGTACATACCGAGTGATATCTCGTTGAATAATTCATTAGAAGTACGCGTGAAGGCTTTACGAGTATTCGGAAGAGTTGTCAAGTGTGTATCGATTTTTCGTCACGAGTTACATTAATTCCAGGCTCTCGAGGCGATCCAAAGTGTACACTGACCGATGGACTATTTGGCTCGATGAAGCGTCCGGAGTTACTTTTACTCTTCCTTGAATCCTCAAGTTTACGCGAATTCCTACAAAAAAAATGCAAATTAATCATACAAATTTCATGGTTTGAGTTTATAATTGTAAAAATTCATTTTCGAAGAAATTTGTTTGGATTACAAAAATGTTGAATATTCATGAATTTAAGAAAAAATTACCGAAAATGTGTAAAAAAAATAACATGAGAAATTAATTGAATTGGAAAATAAAATGAATAAAGAAATAAAATTCATTAAAAAATCAAAAAAATTCATAAATATGAAAAATCCCCCGGGAATTCCAAATATCAATCGACAGCTAACAATCGAAAATCCACTTTTGATCCATAGTGAATAACAATACGATGCGGCATGACGCGGAGGGTGGGGGGTCGTTTAAAAAAAAGTAACGGGGGATGGTTAAGTGGAAATTTGGATCGCGATAAGTGAAATGATCAACACGAGAGAATAATGTGACCCTATTCTCTCGAGAATCTCGGTGTGCTCACAAGTAAGTCACGCACCGGTCGCTTTTTCACCCCGTTCTCTTCTATACGTGTATAGATCCCACCTTCCGCAGATTCTCACCCCCGTTCGCGTTGGCATTTTCGTGTCTGCTGAATCGACTTTCAAACTCCACTCAAACCACTTTTAACAGTACTGAAACAATAATTTACGAATATTAATATTATTAATATTTTCGTAATTTTTGTTATTAATTAATATTAATAACGAATTACATTAATTATTAATAATAAAACAGAACATTCATAAAAACGTTCGGACAACGACTCAAGGAGAATTTTTTCCCCCTTAATTAACAATATTTAACGAAAATAAAAATTAATATTATATTCATATTTTTATAAATTGATTACTTAATAAATATTAATTATAAATTAAATTAATTATTGATAATAAAATAAAATATTCATTGAAAAAACGTTCAGGCTTTAAGCGGCATTTTTTCCCCCTTAATTAACAATATATTTCCAAAAATCAATATTATCAATATTTTCGTAAATTTGTAAATTGATAGATATTAATAAACAATTAAATTAATTATTAATAATAAAACAAAATATTAATAAAGCAACTTCCGGACGACGAATTAAGGGGAATTTTCCCCCTTCAATTAACAATATATTTCCAAAAATCAATATTATCAATATTTTCGTAAATTTCTAAATAAATAAATATTAATAATACATTTAATTAATTATGAATAATAAAACAAAATAAAATATAAATAAAAAAAAAACATTCGAAAGTTAAATTAAGGGGTAAAAAAATGTTGACGGAAATGGAAATATCGAAGGGCTCCTGCATGGCTAAAAGAACTTTAAGAATGATCGACAAATTTTTTTTTCCTCGTTCCTCTTGACGCAACGACGAATAGAATATTCCCTGGACGCAATGCCACGCACTCTCGCGTGTCAACAATAAAATCGAAAGTACCGGTCGAGCAAATGTTACCGTGACTCGTAATACGAGAACGGACAGATGAGAATTCGAGAATGTACGAGGGAAAGCTAGAAAAAAAAAACGAAAAAAAAAAAGAAACATAGTCAACGTCCTCGGACTGCGTGTGTAGGATAAAAGGTACGACCTGGTTTTCGTGATTGTAAAATCGATATTAAGAACTTTTATCGATGCTCGTGATCTCTCGGAACATTTTTATCCCCCCATCCCAACTTTGACCAGTTTTCCACCCAAACAAAACATCGCGATCAAACTTGACAAACCCAAACAACCGATATTTTATTTATTTGAAACTTTCGAAATTACGAAATCCATTAATTCTCTTAATCGAAGTAATTTTTTAAAAAATTACTTTTGCTTTCGTTCTGTTTGGGTTTGAATTTTCGTCGAGGAAAATTTGGAAAAGTATTCGTGGAATCGATAATTAATAGGGATATATATATATATTCTATAAATAGGCGAAGGAAGGACTGTCGGATTTTCTTGACGAACCACGCTGTTTGCCCTATCACGCAAACCGCGCTGACCACAAGACCCCTCCCTCCCTCCCTCCTCCTCCGAATCTTGGTTTCACGTGACATCAATGATTACCGAAGCCTCGAAGTCAGGACTTTCCCCTTTGCCCTTCGATAAAAGCTAACCTTTATCCCGCCTTCCAATACGTTTTACCAATTTTCCTCTTTTTCTTATTTCTTTTTTCCTTTTTTTTTTCTTATTTATATATTTTTTTATTTTATTTCTTTCTGTTTTCTTATATATTTTTTTCAATTTTTTCTACGTTTCTTCTTTTTTCTTGTTTTTTACTTTTTGATATTTTCTTTTTATTTCATTTTATCTTTTTTTCTTCTTTGTTTTTCTTTTTTTTTCTTTTTCTTATTGTTGGTACACGTTTGGACCTGTTTCGATAGCAGAATGCACTCGGGATGGATATACTTGAGACTCGGTTGGCTCCTCGTTTTATTATCACGATCGGTCGGAACGGCGAGACCTCGATTCGACACCTCCACCGACATGGGACTCGTCCTCGTACCCGCCGATGCCGAAGTCGATTCCGTTATTTTTCGTCTTCGCGCCACCGACCAGGACGCCGATTTTCCACTCGTTTTCGACGTAACTGGTATTTGAAAATATACAAATTAATTTTTAGATTTTTGTTTCGGTTTGTTTGCTTTGGAGAACTAAAAATACCAATTTTCTTGTTTGGGTTTGAAACACCCAAGAATAGTAATTTTTGTTTGTTTGGGTTTGTTCGAGTTTGGAGAAAATACGAAAAAACAAATTTTTATTTAGTCCTGATTGATTAATTAATAATATTATTTTTTTTTATAATCTTGTTCAACTAATATTTTTGTTTGGGTTTGTTTGGGTTTAGAGAAAACCAAAAAAAAATATTTTTTAGTGCTAATTAATTAATTAATGATTTGATTAATTATCGACCAAATGACTTTATGATATTTATGTAATTCGATCGATAATTAATTTATCTAATAAATTAATTCGTAATGTAATAAAAAATTAATATTATAAATAAATAAATAATTCGATAATAAATGAATCGATGAATAACGTCGCAGCAACGGTAACACCGATCGTCCGGATAGAAAATCTTCCATGTACACTCTACAACAAGATATGCCAGGCAAACGTGATCCTTACGAAACGCCTCGTGCCCGGTCGACTCCACGACTTCGCCGTTCGCGTAAAAGACTCCAAGGGAGACTCGGACTCGATGCAAGCGACGATCTCAGTCACGAATGCCACTACTCAGAGGGATCAAATATTTCCTCACATACCCGCCCTAATTATGGTCCCGGAGGTACCATTTGCATTTCATTTTCCACATTTTTTATGCATCATTCAACTCTCATTATTTTAATGAAAAAAAGAAATAACCTTTTAAAAACATTTCAAACATTTCTCATAATAATTTTTTTTCCATTAAAAAAAGAATTTTTTAAACAAGATTTTCTTTTCATTTTTCAAAGTTTTCTTCGATTAAATTTTATTTATCCTTATTCTCGAAACGAAATATCCCGAAAAATGCTTTTCTTTTTATTTATAAACATTTTTTATCATCAATTTTGTTTCAAATAAAAAAGAATTTTGTAGATTCCATCTTTTTTTTCATTTTTGAACAGTTTTGCCATTAAATTGTATTTTTTTTCGAAATTCCGTGAAATTGGGAATTAATTTCTTTTTTTTGCGCTCCATTTAGAACGCAAAGCCCGGCAAGGAGCTCGACTACATTCTGGTAAGGTCCAATCAGTGGAGTGGCAAGCCGGTCTACATTGAACTTTGGGTACGTTGTAAAAAAAAATTAAATAAAAAACAAAAATTTAAAAAAATAATAAAATTAAATTAAAATTAAAATAAATGGGAATTTCGCAATGACCGTTTCAGCAACCGAAAGAATTGTTCACAATAAGGCAGAGACAGAGTCCAGCCGAGACCCGGGGAGTTATAACGCTGATTGGCGAACTCGATTTCGAAACCCAGTCGATGCACACACTTAAAATATACGCGACGGTGAGCGACCTTTTGCACCGATTAAACGATCGATTTAAAAGAATTATAATAATTTACATTTATTTTTATTTGTTTTATTTTTCCATGTTTTTTTTTCTTTAAGGATCCGTACACCCAGCCACGAAAGGACACCAGAAATATCGCGGGGCTCCATCTCGTCGTCGTTGTTCAGGACGTTCAGGACGTTCCCCCGATTTTCACTTTAGCACCCCCTCTGACCAAAATCAACAATACGGTTCAACCGGTCAGTTCGACATTCGAATTTCCCTTTTTCCGCAATTTCCCTTTTTCCACAATTTTCCTTTTTTCCTCATGTCCCTCTTTTCCTAATTCCCCTTCTCCCCTGATTTCCCTTTTTTCCGAATTCCCCTCTTTTCGTAATTTTCCTTTTTTCCGAACTCCTCTTTTTTCGCAATTTTCCTTTTTTTCCTTATTTCCGTTTTTTTCTCAATTTTCCCTTGTTTTCCTAATTTCGCTTTTTCTCAGTTCTCCTATTTTCCTAATTTCCCTTTTTCTCAATTCTCCTATTTTCCCAATTTCCCTTATTCTCAATTCTCCTATTTTCCCAATTTCCCTTATTCTCAATTCTCCTATTTTCCTAATTTCCCTTTTCCAACCAAAAAAACATAAAAAAACCAAATGACTAAAAATATAATTCAAGGCAGGCGTCTAACAGCAGTCCGAATGTATTTTCCACAGGGTGACATAATACTGCGAGTCCACGCTGAGGACGGTGACAAGGGAGTCCCTCGAGAAGTGACGTACGGTTTAGTCTCCGAGGGTAATCCCTTCACTCCCTTTTTCAACATTTCCGAAACGACAGGTACATTCTTTTAATTCCAATGAAACAGCCCCTCCTCCCCAACTCCCTAAAAATAAAAATACTAAAACAAATACTAGAACGAACTCTAAACGCGCGAAAGGAAAAAAAGGTTCCGAGTTGACGAAAGGAGGAAAGACTACAAGACGAAGAAATTGAAGGAGGAGGAAAGAGGGTAGAGCTTTAAGGTCCGGTGTTGGACAAGCCGAGTATCGATCCGGATTGAACGGTGGTCTCTAACCTCCTCTCTCTCTCTCTCTCGCCTTTCAATTAATTATCATAAGGGCGTATGTGGATCCTTCGAGCTCAACAAAAGAGCTTTTCCTACTCCGAACTATAAACCGCGATTTCGTTGAAAACGAACGGTAATTTCTCAGGGTTTCGGACGTTCGGACCGAGATTCTTATCGTTCAAGTTGTAGAGGGTGCAAGACACATGCGATCCTAAGAATCCATGATTCCGAGCCCCCTCCCTTCTTGACCACGACCCTACGAAGTTTCTGGACTTCTTTTCTCCTCGGATATGTAAAACAATCCTCGGAACACGCTAACCCTCGTACAACGAAACCTCATTACCCTCCCGGTCAATCGCAACGTTCGTATTGCGCGATCCAATTTGCTTCTTTGTACGATACTTTCGAATCAACTTGGTCTTTACAATTTATTCGTTAAATGAGGAATATTGTTTTCGAATTGAACGATTAATTTGAAATATTTGAATTGAGAGATAAAAATTTATTGATACGTATGAAATTTTATGAATCGTTTAGTTGAAATTGAATTATTTGAATTGAATAGTCAATTTTTATTTGTGGGAATGAAATTGTCAATTTCCATTTATGAGAATTGTATGATAAATTGTTATTTATATTAATTGAATTGTGAAAACGAAAGGATTCGGATTAACGGGAACGAGGATTATTCACCGATGACGCTTTACAGGCGAGATAACATTGGCGCGTCCGCTCGAGGAGTTAACTCTGATAACTCACGTCGGAGCTCCGGTCGTGCTGAGCGTAGTTGCAGAAGAAATCAGGCGATCGCCGAGTGAGCCACCGGCGCAAGCGACGGTTGTCGAAGTTGGACTTTTGCTCGGCGAGCCTGGCAACAGTCCGCCCTTTTTCGAAAACGACAAGTTCGTATAAAAAATTCAATGAAATAAATAAGTAATAATAATAATGTTAAAAACGAGCGAAAAGTGTAATCGAAGGAACGCGATAATTTGTTAGCTACGTTGCTTGGATGGACGAGAACGCCGAGCCCGGAAGTTTGGTCAATTTTACCGATCGTTACGTAACGAGGGTCCGAGACGAGGATATCGGAAAAGCCGGAGTTTTCGCACTTAAATTGCACAACAACAATGGCACCTTCGAAATAAATCCCGCGGTCGCTGAGCGCATCGCGACATTCGCGATAACCGTTCGGGACAACGATCTAATCGACTACGAGAAATACAAGAGCTTGCGCTTCGAGGTGATCAATAAATTTTCACGATATTACGATCGAACTCCCGATTTTTTGAAATTGTTTTTTTTTTAGTTTATTTTTTAATTAATCAAATTTTTTTTTTTAATTTTGACTGTTCGAAGATAATCGCTCAAGAGGTTGGTCCAGCCACGAATTTATCGGCTACGGTACCTTGCACGATTTTCATAAGGGACGTCAACGACAATCAACCCGAATTCGATTTATCGAGCTACGAAGTCACTCTGTCCGAAGATACACCGGCTGGGACTCGAGTCCTTCAAGTGAGAGCTTGTCTCTTTTTTTTTTTACTTTTATTTCAGTGATTTGTTTATTATTTAGAATAATTTATGGAATAATCAGTTATTAATGAATTATTGACGATAATTGATCGAATAATCCGAAACAAGGAATTATTAATTTACTGAATTATTAACTTTCAATAATTCGATATAAATTTGGTCTGATAAATTTGTCCATACCTTCAGGTACACGCAACCGACAGGGATACCGGACTTTACGGAAGGATCCAATACACAAGAATCATAGGACCGGGCAGCGAGTGCTTCGTTATCGATCGCGACACGGGCATAATAACCGTTGCGATGGGAAATACGATTCTCGATCGCGAAATTACAGCCAGTTTTCAATTGTCGGTCGAGGCGAGAGACGAGGACGGCGAAGGTCTTCGGGGTATCGTACCACTCATCGTCAACCTCATCGACGTCAACGACAACGCACCGATTTTTCAGAAATCGATTTATGAATTCACCCTCAACGAAGATCTTACGAATTTCACCGCGCCTGCAATCGTCAAAGTAAAATCCGATAAATATTCACAAAAATTACGAAAAGCTTCAAAAAAATTTCCTAAAATTGTCAAAAATTCTTTTGCCTCATTTCGAAAGTTTCTGCCGTTTTTTTTAGGCTGAGGGTGCCCGTTATCGTCGAGGTCAAATCAGAAAAACATTCAAACAAATGACGAAGAGCTCCAAAAATTCTCAAAAATTACAAAAACCTCCAAAAAAATGTATTAAAATTCTCAAAAATTCTTTTGCTTCATTTCGAAACTTTTAACTTTGTCTTCTGTTTTTTTAGGCTGAGGATGCCCACAATCGTCGAGGTTAAATCAGAAAGAAATTCACAAAAATTACGAAAAGCTCCAAAAATTGACAAAAATTACAAAAAAGCTGCAAAAAAAAATTCCAAAAATTGTCAAAAATTCTTTTGCCTCATTTCGAAACTTTCTGCTTTTTTTTTAGGCCGAGGATGCCGACGCGGAGCCGCCCAACAACGAGGTCCGATACGAGCTCGTGCACGGAAATTACGAGAACAAATTTTATCTCGACGAAATAAGTGGCGAGCTTTACTTACGGGAACCGATCAATTCGTCCAGGATCAGACGTACCAGACACGATCCTTATCGGAATTTCGCCAGCAAGATTCGATACGGTGTCGTCAAAGTTCGCGAAACGTTGGAAAAGATGACTCCCGTGAACGAGACTCGATCGAGAACGAACGCGTCCACGGAGTTCTCGGCTGGTGAGGTCGATGAAAGTGTCAACGAACCCAAAGCGATAGGAAGAAAGCTTAACAGGAGGAAACGCGAAATCGACGATACTTTGTTCACCTTGACTGCACGAGCTTACGATCTTGGTAAAAAAAAAAAAAAAATAGAAAATAATTCGATTATTAAATTCTATTATTCATTCGATTGATTCAAGTATCGATAAATATTGGGAAAAAAATAAATAATGAAATCCTGGCGAATCGATTGGTGTAAGAGTAATTAAAAAATTATAGTATCAAGTCGATAATCGATTTTAAGTAGCAATTCAATAATTAAAAGTTTATTTGTTCAGGCGTACCGCATTTGTCCAGCGTGACACAGGTTAAAGTGATAAAAGGTCCTGTGGTCGGCGCTCGAATCGTCAGCTTCGTCGTACCCGGGGAAAATCCCGATCCCGTGAAAACCGCTGAAACTTTGGCTGCTATAACCGGTGGTCATATCACTGTTCAGGATATACGTCCTTACACGATAACGGGTGCAGTAAATGGATCAGCTTCCGGAATGCCTGTGTTGGAAGGCGAAAAAAAGTGAGTTCCAATAAAATAATAAATAATAAAATTGTAGTAGCATAAATATTAAGTATTTATTATTTATTATATTTATTAGGTAATTAAGTATAAAAGTAGTAGTAGAATAAATTACCGGATACCGAATACTACGAAGTTACTAAATAAATTTTCGTATTAAAATTAATCACGAATATTCACGTATCAATTTTAAAAATAAAAAAAAAGTGTCAACGTCATCAACGAATACGTTCGCAAAGGGGAAAAAGAGGTTTTATCGATCATGTTTCGTTTCAGGAGCATAGTTGTGGCGCGAGTCGAGCCAAACAGGGGTGGAACTTCGCTGGTCGATATCGAAAGAATACGAGCGGCTCTGGCCGCGAACGGTGTTGGCGTTATCGGCGGTGGTATGCCGGGCATGGAAACCGGAAGTGAAACGAAATCGAAGGAAGGAGTCTCTGCTCATGGAAACACGAAAACGTACACCAATGTAACTACTGTTCACAGCGAAGAGGTGGTAAGTTATGAAAAATAAAAAAATTACAATAATCCCAAGAATCATTATGAATATTAATTGATTAATTCGTCCGTTTCTTTTGTTCTCAATAATTCGTTTTTCAGACGGTTTACAAAGCGGAAAACAGGCTGCTATTTTGGCTTCTGATGATCCTTGGTTTACTGATGTTGCTAGCGCTGATCGCGCTTATCGTTTGCTGCATTTGTCCGGGTTGCCCGTTTTACATGGCGCCCCGGAAAAGACGAGTTCATTCATCGGAGACTCTCATCGCACGTTCCGACGGTAGACCCAAAAGACACTTACATCGGAAACACCCCAGAATGATGGAAGGTACGTTTTTACGAGAACGTTACAAAAATACAGATCGAAATGTAAATTAATTATAATTTGATTAGAATTCGACCAGGAATTTAATGAATATTAATTCACAATGATATATTTATTCGAATTTGATTATTAAATGGAATAATTATATTATTATCTACTTCTAATAATCGAAAATTCATTTGGACTTGTAGAACCAAATTTAATAATAAATAAAATAAAATTAATATATTTAAATAAATATAATAAAATCTGGATATTCATACGATCAATATCATTGATATCCAATTGATTAAATGATCATTGAAGGATTATAAATTTCATTAGATAAATATAAGATTTTTAATAATGGAATTTCTATATAAATTAAAGTCAATACAGGAATAGTAATAGTTACTTGCAACATTTCGTCGAAACTGGCAGGTTCCTGGCCAGACCGGAAGCAAGCTTGGAGCGCCGATCCCGTCCGGCACAATTGGCAGTTCAACCGGCGCAACCAAAAAGGCGGTTTAGCTTCATTGCCCGGTGACGTTCGCGACATCGGAAGGGAACAGAGTATCCTCGAGAAAGCCGGTTCCCTCAGAGACGGTGCTATACCTTACGCGACCTTGGAACAACCTCGACGACCGGACGAGAGAATATACATCGAAGACGTTGAAGGTTTGAGAGCACGAGGTTACGCGGACGTGGATTACCTGCGAAACCAAGACGAACATCATCAACGTCATTACCTCCATCAAGAAGGCATCCAAGAAAGACCCATCATCATCAGGGAACAACGCTTCTATCGCGACGGTAACGCCGAAGTTTTGCGACTCGAAACTCGCGAACAAGTCGACGAACCAATTACAGGAAACAGACCGCGCACTCTTGTCATCGAACAAACACAAGCTTTTAGAAACGGAAAAGATATTTTACTGCAGAGATTCATCGAGGATCAGAAACAAAGAGTCGTTACTGAGAAACAAGATTTTCACGACAGTTACCAAGATATCGAACGTCGCAGCGTTCCCTCACCCTCCAAAGATACAATCGCTCTTCAACAGAGGTGAGCTTTCTTCATCGATCATAAATAATCATTGTCACATTTTTTTGACTTCGGCTTGTTTGGGTTTGTACAGATTTGTTTTCTTACCTAAAAAAAAACAGTATGAATGAATATCAACGATACTTACGCTATTTTGGCAAAATACTTCTCGAATAATTATTTTTTCTCGTACCGAGTATTATAACGCTTAAATTTATGGCGTTATTCAAAGACTTAAAAAATGATAGATATACTAATCTGGTAGTAAACGTTTCTGTGTACAGCTTCGCGATCCAGCAGCCAGCAGCAAAAATAGTACTATTGCCGGAACGACTGGAGGATGATCATCGTCGTCACATCGAAGAGTTAGGTCCGGAAGTTCAGAGATTAATAATCGACCACGGTAGTTTCGAGAGATCGAGACACGAGCCAAAAAGTAGCCAAGAGATTCTTCAGCCCACAGTCATTGAGACATCGGACCCGAAAATTTCGGACGAAGGAAAACCGATCGAAGATACCTCCAAGCAACGTTCAAACTTTCAGCGTAACACGGTTCGCGATCTCGAACTCGCTCGACAAAACGCACTTTTGACTCGAGTTTTATTGGGTCGCGATATCGCTCCTGGTTTGATCGATTCCGCTAGTTATCTCGAAACTCAAAGTTTACCCGGGCAAGTCGCCATCGCGACTCAAACTGATAGAACCGCGGCGACGCAAACGGAAATCCCGAATCGTAGCAGAAGCGACAACGACGAATCCGAGGAAGAGGCGAAAATACGAAAAAAACTGAAATACAAAAAACGTTACGTCGGTGTCGAACCAAAACGTACGATCAGAACTTTGTGGATGAAATCACCCATCGAGGAAGAAGAGATGCGATACGGCGAAGAGAAAAAAACAATTTTTCTACGCAAGAAAATGAGAGACGTCAAAGACAACCGTAGAATATCGATCGAACCTGACGTACTCAGAGAAATATCCGATTCGTTGGACGAAAACGGTGAACCCCCGGAAAAAAGTAAACCGGATGTTTCGAAAGTTCGGAAAGAAGAACACCGAAGAGAATCGTCGTCGCCGGAAGTAGCTTCCGAAGATACCAAAAAAACTATTAAAATCGATATGGAAATTGACGAAAACGGGAGACAAAGAGACGATCGCGAAAACATCGTTGAACCCAGTTTTCGCATTCTCGAAAAAGAAATGAACACCCTCAGCAAAAAACTTTCCAAACTGGCTGGAAAAAAATTTATCCGAGCTGATGTGAAATCAAGTAACTTCAGTGAAACGGATTCCCTAGATATGGGGAATATTAGAGTAACAAAAAAAACGGATGGAAAAACGGATCCTACTGATACGAAGAAGAGCTTCAAAGATATCGGCCTGCCGAAAAAACGATCGAAATCTCATCGAATTCTCGATTTGGAAAAACTTCGATCGAAAATTGATGCTGAAACGCGAGAAATATCGCGGGCCAAAAAAAATCAAACAATCAGCACCGGAAGCTCGGATCTCGAGGATATCGATAAGAAAAAATTGACTTTAAAACCGTCTGGGAAATATTCTCATTTTAAATCCATCAAACGTGGCAAATCTGAAAACAAAGAACCAACGAAAATTACCCTAGATGCTCCCAAAGAAACTAGAAAAACCAAAGAAATCTTTGAAGCTAAAGAAAGCTCGGAAAACGGTTCAAAAGAATCGATGAAATCGAAAACTGCGACGACCTTGACGAAAACGGACGAAGGTCAATGTAGTTTGACCAGCGCAAGTTCCGATAGCTCGAAAGACAAAAAAGTCCAGAAAAAAACAAAACCCACGCTGGTAAAAATGAGCGTCGTGGAAAGTGAAGAAAAAATTGATTCCCAATCGATCGGTCCAACTTCCGATCGTACCGGAACCAAAAAATTCCACTCGAAAGACAAAATTCTCAATCGGCGTGGCGCACCGGAAATTAAAACCGAATCCGAACGATCCACCGATTTAATCAGTTCGGACGATACGAAAATTACGACTTTACGTGGAAAATCAAAGTCGACGTTCGATCGAAAAAAAAATACGGATTTCGAAGGTAAAACGGTTATACAACGATCCGAGAAAATTGAAACTTCCGGACGGTCCAGTGATAGCTTGGAATCGGATGATTTCAAAAACGGAACTGAAAAAAAGCAGCAAAGCGAAGAAAAAACAAAACTGAACGAATCGATCATCGATGATTCCAGGAAAACAGAATTTCAAGGCAATGAAGAAAACCAGCTGGAGAGTACCATTGAAACGACCCAAAAGAACGGCCGATCAACTCTGCGTGGAAAAAGCGCCGTCGAAATCACCGATGCTAAAAAAGAATCCGGATCGACTACTGATATAGACTTTACGACGGTTGAAACATTTAAACAGCCGCAACAATGTGATTCGTACGGGAAAGAAACCCCAGAATTCCAAAAATCCCCAGAACTCCAAAAATCCCCAGAATTCAAAAAATCCCCAGAACTCCAAAAATCCCCAGAATTCAAAAAATCCCCAGAACTCAAAAAATCCCCAGAATTCCAAAAATCCCCAGAATCCCTAGATACTTCAACTCGCCACCATTTGGGAGAGCAAACCTCCCAAATGGAAGAAACCAAAATCCCTAGCAGAAAAATTTCACCTCGTGAAGCTCAGGTTTCACTTCGAAACGATTTTCAACCCGATAACCTCAAAATTAACCAAACTAGAGAAAAAACTAGCATATCTCGAAAAGCCGATACAACGGATGGTGAAGGATCAGAATTGCTCGAATCAAAGCTGATTGAACCTTTGGAAAAAAGCATCCTCGAAACAACTGACGAAAAATTGGAAAAAGTTATCGAGGAAGAAATTCCCAACGAAAAATCAATTATCTCGAAAAAAGATTCTTTCGAAGGTATAACCGATCGTATACCAGAAATAACGAAAGAAGGAATAGAAGAATTTCTGAGTCGCGAAGTAAAAAGTGGAAAAAAATTATCGAGTCGTCCTGATGAAAAATCTGATGAAATCGAAGAAATCCAATCTTCGGAAAATTACGATAGCTACGCAAAACCGGAAGCTTCAAAATCTCCGAGCGAAGAAAACCAAACCCAAACAAACCCAAACAAGGATGAAAAAGAGGTTAGCCGGGAGTCCGATGACAGCAGAGGCTTTTCCGACAACTTCGAGAGCTTCCATAAAATCAAAGAAAAATCAAAAGATTCCTTGGATTCTCAAAATTCGGAAAATGAAATTCCTTACGAGACCTTGCCGTCGGAATCTTCGGACGAACGAATTCGAACGAAAGAAAAAATCGTATCCAGCGTTAAAATTGAAGATACAACAGAATCCGATAAAAAGCCTGCCGAAAATAAAAAATCTGAAAAAGTAACTTCATTTTCCGTCGTTCCTGAAATCGCAGCTTTTTCCGATTTTTCATCATCAAGAATCGTTAACCCAAACAAACCCAAACAAACGGAAAAAAACCTAATCAAACCTATCGAATCATCGTTAATTCCAGATCTGTCGAAATCAGAAATCGGTAAAAAGGAATTAAAAACAACACCGGATATCTCGTATCCAAAATACGAAGAAAAAACACCAGCAACTTCCGCTGATGATTTTCCATCGGAAAAGTCGATTTATCAAACTCCAATAATACCTCTATTAGAAATCAAACCTGATATTGAAAAAGACGTAACGGAAACTGAATTTGTTCAAAAATCGATAAAATCTCGATTTCCTTCGACTTCAGATTTATCAGAATCAACTTTGGCCATACATTCACCAAAGGAGTACGGAATTGCTGATTCACTTTTCACGGAAGCTAAAATTTTATCAGCGCCGTCGAGCCCGAAAGTTCTATCCATAAATCTGGAGGAATTGTCACGCGCCATGTTGGATGATACGGAAAGTGACAGCAGCGAAACTTCCGGTAAAACTATGACGACCGCTAGGCCTTATGGAACACCCCGGCAACGCAAAACACCAAAAAACTCAAAAACAGCCGAAATCCCATCGGAAACAACAACCCCACCCGCCGTTGAAGATAAACCTGTGCTAATGACGGAATCCCCGAAAAGAAGCATCATTGAAATAAAAGAACTTCCGGCGAGTCCTAAAATCGATCCAAACATCGAAATCCAACTTTTCGACGAACAAAACCAACCGAAAGAAGAAAAACGGTCAAGCTTGGTAACTGGAAGTCCGGAAAGGAAAATCGAAATTTCCGGAAGTCCGGAGAGGAAAATCGAAACTTCCGGAAGTCCGGAGAAGAAAATCGAAACTTCCGGAAGTCCGGAGAGGAAAATCAAAATTTCCGGAAGTCCGGAGGGAAAAATCGAAACTTCCGGAAGTCCGGTAAGGAAAATCGAATCTTCCGGAAGTCCGAGAAGGAAAATCGAAACTTCCGGAAGTCCGGAGAAGAAAATCGAAACTTCCGGAAGTCCGGTAAGGAAAATCGAGACTACCGGAAGTTCTGACAAAGAATCCGAAATATCTGCTGAATTGGAAAACCGGAAGGACGTTACGACTGACAAGGTACAGCTTTCTCAATCACGCCAAACAAAATTCACAGCTGAATCTTATGGCTTCGTTTCTCTTCCAGAAACGGAAAGTCCCGCGATGAGTACGAAATATTCGACGATTTCACCATCAATGTTGGCTGAACAAACCCAAACTTTATCCGGGGATAAAACGGCTCGGGATGACCTTGGAATATCAACGTCAGACTCTGCTGTCGATTTGCCGAAACTTCTTAAAATGGACATCAGTGAAGGAACCTCCGAGGAATTTCCACCCAAAGCTTCGTCATATAATAAACCGGAAGTTCGAGCGACGACTGAAAATCTCCAGTTTGATGAATCGAAGAAAACGACGATCATTGATTACACCGATAACGTCAAAACCGAACAAACAGGAAAAACTCGATTTCCAATCGAACCCAAACAAACCCAAACGAGGGAAGACAAAAAATTGAAAAAAAGAGATACGAAAGAAGAAACGCCGATACTCAAAAAAGTAGGAGTTTCGATAAAAACTGATTTGCCGAAAAAAAGCCAGTTCCGTAAAATACCCAAAGAAGACAAACCCAAACAAACCCAAACGAACCCAAACAAATCGAAGGAAGAAAAAACGACCAAGGTAATAACTTCCGGTATGGAAAATCAAGCAAAATCTTTGGCTCGTATCAATCGCGTTAAAAAATTGAGAAAAACGAAACTTCTGGAAAAAGACGCAACCGGAAATGAATTCGAAAAAGGAAAAAAGAGCTTGAAGGACGAAGAGAAAAAATCAGCCGGTAAACAATCTGAGAAAAGTGCCATTCGAGATAAAGAACAATCGAAATATTTGAAAACAATTGTCGCATCGAAATTTAATATCGAATCAAAGCCATCAGCAAAAAACATAACCCAAACAAACCCAAACAAACTCCCCAGCTCTAGCGCAAGTTCCAGAAAGTCCCTAGAAACCGAAATCACCGAAACGGAAGAAACTACTGAAGAAATAAGTTCGGAAGTGTCTCCGTCCACTTCCGGAAAATTGGAACTTCCGGAAAGTACCGGAATGGAAGATACAAGACCGAAAGATCGAACAACCGTATCGGACGCGAAAGAACAGCTGCCAGCTGATGTAAAAGTATCAGAATTGCTGATTAGTGGAGAAGAATCAAAGATGGTAATCGTCGATGTTCCAGAAATGGAAAAACCACTTGTTGGCCCGAAATCGATGCCAGAAATAGAAAAGCCTCCAATTCTCCAAAAATCGACTCCAGAAATAGAAAAGCCACCAATTGTCCAAAAATCCACTTCAGAAATAGAAAAGCCACCAATTGTCCAAAAATCAACGCCAGAAATAGAAAAACCACCAATTGTCGAAAAATCCACTTCAGAAATAGAAAAGCCACCAATTGTCGAAAAATCGACTCCAGAAATAGAAAAGCCTCCAATTCTCCAAAAATCGACTCCAGAAATCGAAAAGCCACCAATTGTCCAAAAATCAACGCCAGAAATAGAAAAGCCTCCAAAAAGCCTCCAATTCTCCAAAAATCGACTCCAGAAATAGAAAAACCACCAATTGTCGAAAAATCCACTTCAGAAATAGAAAAGCCACCAATTGTCGAAAAATCGACTCCAGAAATGGAAAAGGCACCAATCGTCCAAAAATCAATGCCAGAAATAGAAAAGCCTCCAATTCTCCAAAAATCGATCCCAGAAATAGAAAAGTCACCAATCGTCCAAAAATCGACTCCAGAAACAGAAAAGCCTCTAAATATCCAAAAATCAACCCCCGAAACAACAGATAAACCTTCACTCAAAAAACCCCAAAAATGCCAAAAGTTAAAACCCGAAATTCAAAAAAAACCAATTGAGAGACGGTCGCAATTGGAGGAAGATAAATCGTTAAAACCGCTCGTTACGGTTGACCCAACGAGTCCACGAAAAGTTACGAAAGCCCGAAAAGAACACGTTCCTGCAGAGAGCCAATCGCGTTACATGGAATGGTACAAGTTGAACCGTGAAGAAATGGAACGAAAGAGACAAGACCGGAAGCAAAGCGAGGAGGAAGGGGCGCGTCCAAAATGGCTGCGAAAAAGTACGAGGCAAAGATGGATAAAACTTGGTCCGGAAGATAAAAAGAACTTCGATCCAAAAATAACGGACGCGCCGTTACAGAGGAGGAAAATAAAACCGTTGGTTAACGTCGAATCCGAACAATTAAGGGCGATTGTTCGTCAAGGTCGAATGCTTCGAAAAGCTCGTGGCGATATCACCGATGAACCGGAAATACAAATTTTCGCGCCGGAACATCCACCACCAACGAAACCTGAAGTCCCAGCATCCGGATGTCATCATCATCATCATCATCATTTGATACAACATTCCGAGTACAAATACGAGAAAATTCCTTCAGAAATCTATCTTCATCGTCTTCAAACCCAAACAAACCCAAACATTAACAAACCCAAACAAACCCAAACGATACTGGACACGGCGACCCAAACGAGTTCTCAATCCTACCAAGATTATCCTCCCGACGAAAAATATACGAGTCTTCCCATGGATTCGAGGTATCGAACTGATATTTACGACTCTGGTAATCGTCATCGTCATAAAACCGGAAAACTTCGCCATGCTGATCTTCTCGAGAAAATGAGCGTCTTCGATATCGCGTACTGCGAAGCTGCTACTCCGCCGATTCGGTCCGACAGTACCACGCCTCCTTCTTAACCTCTTCGTTCTACATCGCTCGTTAGAACGAAAGAAACAACAAACCTAAACAAACCCAAACAATGGTCATCAATAACGTTTCAGCAACGATTTTCGACCTTCCAGAGTCGAAAACAGCGTTCGAATTCAACGCCAATCACGAGTCTTCGTTTTTACGATTTTTACCATTTTTTTTCGCTATTATCATATGACTTTTGATACTGTTGTTTTTTTATACGTATTGTGCAATATTTAAGGTCTGTTAGTGAATTTTTAACGTTTTTTTTTTCATCGAAATTCAATTAATTTTCGAATTTTCATCCGCCATATTGGATTCAACGTTTCGATATCTGACGCAATGGTTAACCTCGAAAATCCTATGGTTGAAAATATAGGTTAACATGGCTCGGGAATCTCTTTTTCGTCGTTCTGCTAAGAGGTTAAATGTTCATCGTGAAATATACGAGATCGTTTTTTTTTCCATCGAAAAAAATATATCGATATCGTTTTTTATTAGCTCCGTGTCTTGTACAATGATTAATCGTAGATTTTTGTATGCCAAAATGGATGTGCAAGCAACGGTCTATACAAGTATAAACGATAATTAAATGTTTGTCACTGCCGAAAAAGAAACTTTCCATTCCTGTACGAAAGTGTACGGAATCGTATCAGCAATTTCGTGGGTTTCAAGGGGGAGGCTATAGTGAAATTAATTTAATAAATCTGTCAAGTAGGTTCACGAGATTCCAAGTTTTTAAAAATCATTTTTTCAAAATCTTTGCTCTCCCAATTCCTGGCAGTTGAAAATGGACTCACCTCATTCGCAGTTTCGTCAATCAATTTGATAAAACTCCCAACACGCTGAAAACAACTTCACTGTAGTCTTCCCTCGAGTCCGTGAGTCCGTTTATTGTAAAGTGACGTTCATTCCCAATCTTGTAAATACAAATGTATAAAACCCAAAAATCAGACTATTTATTTATGAGCCATAAAAACATTCGGCGTTCGACGAACGCAAAAACGAAAATGGCGATGCGCTACTAGCGCCACGTAGCGTTCGTATTTTGAGGTTATAACGATAAATAAAAATGAAAAATCGTATTTCACGTAATTAGAATAGGACCACGAGCAGAGATTCATTTTTGCGTATTAGAATCCACTTCTGTCCTAACCTATTTAATAATACGACACTTCCTTACCAAATTCATTAAAAAAATGTGATTTTACGCTCTCACACATTTACCTGATTGATAATTGAGCGTCCAGCAATTTTCGTCTACTTTTAGGCTGAAATTCGATTTCGTCCACTCCCCGCCATTGCACGGATTTAACAAGCCCGAGCAAAAAGACGCGTGGCTTACTTTCCGCCATGTTCTGTTGCCCTGATACAAAAGTATCCTCGTTCTCGACTTTACCCACTATCTTTCGTCCCAACCTGTTTATCTAGTGTGTTCGCGCATTGTACTCGAGCGAATGACACGAGAACGTCGGGGAATCGAACGACGGTAGCAGCCAACGAGAAAAAAACGTTTTCTCTCCCCGATCGCACCAGCGACTAAAAATATCACGTTCTACCGAGACGAGTCGAAATGCCCTCGTCGATAACACGAGCCGAGAATATACTCGGTCAGAATTCACGAAAAATGACGATAGTCGATTGGACGAGAGCGCCGATGGCAAAAATACGAAGCTTCTTCGGCTGAGAAAAAATGGCGGCCAAAGCGATCGCTCGCGACCGTTGGAAGCTTCGTGACGTCGATTGTCGGTTCGTGACGATAATCGACGACGTACTTCGTGACGCTCGCGATGCAACTAACCTACCGTAATCAAAGGCATAATGGTGCATCAAACATAACCGGAGACTGGTAAATCTTTGGGCGAGGATCACATGATAAACGAAGAGGTGAACGTTGCTCGAAGAGTTTTTCGATTACGTCATCAGCGAGAACGATCGCAACGCCGCGTGTTCTCCTGATTACCGCGTACGCCAATAGCCGGCCGTTTACGACGCATCGCCCTCTTTACGCTCGTGAATACACGAAAATGTGGCAACAGCCATAGCGGACGCGATTCCTACCAATTTCGTCCTATATTCCTCCCACGCTTTTCCAGTAGCGTAATAATCGATGGGTCTTCAACCAGATCGTTCCATATACAATTAACACTGTAGAAATCAACATTTGAAAAAAAAACAAGAAAAAATCGATTTCGGCGATTCGATTAATCGATCGAAAAAGCATCGTTGAAACACGAAAAAAAAACGTTTCTTCCGTTGCAACGTTTAAACAATAAAAAATATAAAAAATAGCGTCCAGCGGTAAAACATTGAAAACAGAGAATATAATAATTTTCTTCCATAATTAAACATAACTAAAATAATGTCCAATTTCCCTAATTTCCCCAGTATTACGTCCACCAATCAGCGACCGCCAAATCCGTAAAAAAATCGAACGTTGGGCGGCGCTAATGTCGAGTCGGAAGAACAAGAGCCAAAAGTTTCTCATTGTACCCATCTACCCCTGTTGTACTTTTTTCCTCGCTTCCAGAGACAGTCGTTACTGAACCGGCTAGTCGTGCAAAATATCGATCAGCCGATACGTTTGATCATCGCTCCTGTATTCCTGTTCCCCATTGCTACCATCCCATCAAATTCGTATATCTATACAAGCGCGAGTTTCGAGCGTACAACATCCGCGAGTTACATCGAAACAAGATTACCCGCGAAGTGTTTTTCTCCCGAGTGTCATAAGTGAACACATCGATACATATATATATATATATATCCCTGGAGCCCGATCCGATATCGCATTCCTCCCCTCCTCCTCCGAAACGCATCAGCGAAAGTCTACAGGCTCCATATGATTTCCTGATGAACTCGCAGAGTTCCATACGAATCGCCACATCCGAGCTCTGGACCCCCAACAGCGAGCTACAAAACGTTTTTTCCATCTTCCTCGCTCTCTCTCTCTCTTTCTCTCTCTTCCTCTCCCTCTCCCTCTCTATTTCCTCTCCTCTCTACTCTCGTAGCCATCTGTAAACGTTTTGCGTGATCGTTCGTCGTTTAATTAAAATTACGCGATTATAGCGAAAAGTACCGACGGATAAACAATGTATGAATGTTAATTGTTGTTAATAAAGAGCGTTACATGTTGCTGCGGCAACGGCGAGCAGAGAAGCGAAGAGGCAAGAGCCACGGCCTCTCTGTACCAACTCTACCGTTCTTGCTCGTGAGAGATGCAAGCTCACCTGCAAAATCTGCAATACCTCCCACTACTGCATCATCCCCCTCCCGACCCCACGATCCTCTACTGATATTACGGCACGAGCCGTTCGTACCAGAGAAAGAACGAGCGTCGCACATATATATGTTCGACGATATATAAATAAAAAATGGTCAAAGTATGTATGTATGTATATATATATATATATCTTGACTATTTTTTCTTATTTATCCCTCCTTTCGAACTCGAGATGGAAAATCAACAGAAACGCTGCGATGTATCGAGGTGTTGACGGTTGATAAAAACCGAAAAAAAAGAATACGTTCGGGACGAAAAAAGATCGCCTGCACTGACGCGAAAACGGTGAAAAATAAATCTTGAATTATGGGTAGTATTGGAACGATGCAATGCATCGAAGATGAGTTTTTTTAAATTGCTGAATTTATTTATCGCGCATTAAATTTATTAAACGCCTAAATTGGGTTTTATGGATCGAGGAAGAATCGTGTTCGTCATTTTTCTTTCACAGCTCGTAATGTTTTTTAGAGAGATAAAAATCTGAAAAATTCTGGCGCACTTTAGTAATTCTAGTTTAAGGTTCGAGTGTTTTTTGAAGGCCGAAAAGCAAAGCCTTGATTTTTAATAATACGGAAACATTGAAGAGAAAAAATTCGATTGTCGGGAAACTTAACCTCAAAATAAATCGCGTATTTCGATAAATCGAAGATTCTCGAGATAATCGAACATAGCGATTATCGATATTTCTTTTTCTGAAAGATCGCGAATCTTCGAAAATACCTAAAACCACGCTAGTGACTTTTCGTTAGAATTTCAAACTTTCGGACGTTTTGTACGACCGGGGGCTCCGAATTTCGGCGTTTACGCTACTGGTTCGAACTCGTATCTCCAAGATGACTTTTCTAAAAGAATTATTTCGTTTAATCGACACCGGAAGTATCGGCCCATTCACGAGGTTGGCCAAACGGCAGGGGGGAGTGGAACGAGTTTGGCCCGGGCTAATAGCCATCAATCATAGCCGAATTTTGGCAACGCGTTGGACAACGCGGGCGGCAGGGCACCATCACCAAAGCAGAGTTCTCCGGGTCCATCGCGCGCTTGGCGTTTCGACCGCGGAGGGAGGAGGACGAGGTCGACGAAACCAACGAGGCAAGGGGCCAACACTTTCGTTCACCGCTCTCCCGCCCCCTCCGAACTCCGCCGTATCGCTGTTTATATATATATGAACGTCCAAAAATCTCTCGCGTCTCGATGTGGCCAACCGACTTTCGCCAACGCAAACTTTCGTGCGTTTCGTTCTATCCGCGCGTTTTCTTTTATTCATACGGCGCTTTTTTTTGTGTGTATCGGGGTATTGGTATTTTTTGTTAGATTATTATTTAGTTATGATTTTTGTTTTTCCGTAATCGACCGAAAGTTTTTAAACGGGGCATAATAAAATTTATGATCATCTTCATTATCGAGAAAACCCAAACTCGACACGGGTAGTATTCGTGTTAGGTAAATGCACAACGGAGTACACACCCAAACGAAAACAAAAACTAATGGTTGTTCAGCGGTTCACTTCTTTTGGCAACCGCGATCCGAGAATTTTTCTAACCTCTTATCGCACCGGAGACTCGCGTTCGAAGAGTGAAATACGTGACAACGGGGGACTTGGAACGACCGAAGTGCGAAAGGCGACGCGATTCCCGATTGAAACTCGAGACCGGAATTTTCGTGCGTCGAAGCGAGCCGATAAAGGGAATCGCTAATGGAGGCAGACTCGTGATTCTTCCGAGTGTCAAAAAATAAATTCGCGAGTGTACGGGAAGTGTATCCGCG
>JAPYZI010001453.1:0-32169 GCA_030523105.1 Ophioninae sp. A BG-2022a
TCGCCACTTTGAAACACACCCTGGGTCACCATTAACACGAAAGTTCTATCCACTATCTATAATTGATTCAGAGCATTCGTTTTAACGCTTTTTTCCGTAGTGAAATAAAATCGTGCTCGTCAAAGTGGTATTTCTGCGAGAATTGGTAGCGTTACCTCGGAAGCTTTTTTTATTCCACAAAAATGAGAAAGATGCGTAAGTATACGTATTTTATATTCGATAGAATTTTTTCACACGAGTTCGTCGGTGATTATGTGTATATATAAATAAATATACATTATATCGCGAAGCTCTTACGAGACGCGTCAATAATGGTCGGGTTAAAAATAAGCATATACCGATGGATGCCAGTCAGACGCGTAATACACTCTTCTGAATGCTCCAGTGAGCATTATCTGTGGCCGTCAACGTCACGACGAGAAAGAACACGATTTAGATGGAAATTTAATATTTTAATAAATCGCACGAATTCTGGAGGGTATCCTCGAGAGCAGCTGATTATACGTTGAAGCATATTACGCTTGTTTGATATATGTTCCAACTCAACTCAAACAAACAATCCTGAATAAACCCAAACCAGCAAACAAACACAAACAAACAAACCCAAATAAACAAATAAACCCAAACAAGCAAACAAACACAAACAAACAAACAAACAAATCCAAACAAGCAAACAAACACAAACAAACAAACAAACAAATCCAAACAAGCAAACAAACCCAAACAAACAAATACACCCAAAGAAGCAAACAAACCCAAACAAACAAATAAACCCAAACAAGCAAACAAACACAAACAAACAAACCCAAGCAAGCAAAGAAACCCAAACAAACAAACAAATCCAAGCAAGCAAACAAACCCAAACAAACAAACAAACCCAAACAAGCAAACAAACCCAAACAAGCAAACAAACAAACCCAAACAAACAAACAAACAAACAAACCCAATCAAGCAAACAAACCCAAACAAAAAAACCAAAACAAACTCAAACAAACCCATACAAGCAAACACAAACAAACAAACCCAAGCAAGCAAACAAACACAAACAAACAAATCCAAGCAAGCAAACAAACACAAACAAACAAATCCAAGCAAGCAAACAAACACAAACAAACAAACCCAACAAGCAAACAAACAAACAAACAAACCCAAACAAACAACAGCTGGCTGATACATGATCCGAATATACTAGCCCAATGTTTCATTCAACGCAAAGTCAGTCGTCTGTAAAGACGTTGAAAGATAAACAAACAATTCTTATCTACAATCTCACCGTCATTCTCCTTTCCCCATTTTATCTGTTTCAATGACTTTTTCACCCGGCCCTTATCTCCAGCCAGTAATTACAATGCAAGAAACCTCTGATAAGTCCCTACCCGATAACGTGGCTGATATCTATTTATACGCATTGAATCAGAACCATAACATCTTGAATCTTAGCAGAACCAGAATTTCACGTTATCAAAAGGATGATTTCTTTATTGTTTAGAAAAATGGTTCTATCCTCTACGCTTTAAAAAAAAATATATGAAATTTATAATACATTGATATGGAGTAGGAAACCCGAACTTCGATTGACCAGAAGACTCAAAATTCCGAATTTTTATATTCCGAAACAACAAACCCGAACAAATTTCCTAAAGCTTTTGCTGGCATGAGTATTACAAAATTTGTTTGGGTTTGTTCGGGTTTTGCTGCCATCAGCTTTACGAAATTTGTCATTTCGGAATATTAAAATTCGTAATTTTGACACTTCTGGTTAATCCAAATTTGGGTTTCTTACCCCACCCCAATACTTTTGAAATAGAAAGGAATTGAAGTCTGTACAGCAGGGTTCTCCTAGGTATCGAATTTCCGCTGACTGGACGATGCGCCAGTCGATGCGCAGCGAAACGGTCACCACTCCCGGTACTGACCTCCGCGCTCGGATTCCGCCGAGCATTCATCCACCAATATCCCTGCTGTGAGTATGCCAATATCGACGGGAATAGTCGAACAAGAAATCCTACGAATATTATTTTACGAATTCTTTAAAGTTTTTTTCTTCTCAATAATACGACTCGCGTATTTCGATTCCAACGATGATGGAACAGGGTTGACGTCGAACTTTCATTCGCGCCGATGAAGGCACGTCAAGAGTTATAAACCGCTGAAGGAAATTTCTATCTGTATATTTAATGCGATTTCTACTAGACCAGCCTTTGGTTGTTTTCTGAATGCCAATGCCGGTCTCATAATTGAGGCCACATATACACCTAAATGGTCGAAAAAATGGATTTTTCTTTTTTTTTCCTTCAAGTTTGAGATATCTCCAGAATATCTGGTGAAAATGGCACTTTAATATTTCGATAAATAATCCAGTTACGGACGACCAAGTGAAAAGTCTTTTACGCGTGTTTATTCATTCCCGAATTTTCAAACGCGTTATTTCTCAAAATCACGGTCCAAATCGGTACCTAACATTTCTTGAAACCTAACGAACCAATCGTCTTGAAATTTTTTGTGGTTATTCTATACACCATTATCTAGTACTTGTCGTAGGATTTTTTCGTTCCGTTACTTAGTTTTTGTTTTATAGGCAAAAGAATAATTAATTATTTGCTCAAAAATCACTGTTTATGTTGAAACCTCAGCTATTTTGTGATAAATCGATATTTTCAAAATCGGCTATGACAAGTACTAGATTGTAGTATCTAATTTAATAATCTTTTTGGATTTTGATTTTCTGATGATTTTTAAAGAAACCCCAGTGGGTATTGTATACCCAGATTTTTATATGACGCTTCAAGGATCATACAATATCCTTGGCTATATTTGATATTTTTAAATAAATAGAAATTAAATATATTTTTGAATGTATATACCTTGAGATAATTAAAACCCCAATCCGAAATATCAAACAGTTTTCCTTGACGAACAATTCACAAAACTGACTTTTTTCGGCTCCTAAGTGTAATATCTTACCTTAATTGGTTTTAATGAAATATTCTCACCGTAGATAATCGGAGAAAAACAAGAAAGAATTTGTTTCATCTAGTCGCTGACCTTTCTATAATATCTACTATTTCGCGTTTTTTTGATAAATGAATTTTTGTAAACGGCAGTGAAGATTTTTCGAAGGGGCTCGAGCTCGGGTACGAAACGAGAACACAAATCGATTGTTCCACATAGTCAAAATGTGCAGACACGAAACAAGGGTACGACTCGTAACACGCGATGCTGGAAGTAAAACCGACGCCGCCGGCAATCATAGAAATTTGCCTCTCATACTGAAGACGTTTATACGATGCTTTCGTACCGTACTGGGGAAAACGGCACTTTCCACGCGATGTATTTATTTTCCTCGTATATCTCGTATACGGGGGCCCGGAATTTCGAGGTTATGTGTATATTGGTGGATCTTCGTAGGTGTTGGTAGGTCACCGAATCGAATCTTCATGGTGGGGTGTGGAGGGTATTCGCGCGCCGGTTGACGACAGCACAATAGTGCACACAGCTTTTCCAGCTTTTCAACCATCTTCATTCTGCCCGTCGGAAAATCTCGTGCAGAATTTCTCGCTTCGATGTATCGAATCTTTACCGAATTCTGGCTGGACGGTAAAGTCTCGCGGGTTTCAAAATCGTAAAATCCTTTTTTCGGATTATCGCAAAATCGAATATTCCTAACCTCACGGAACGAAGAAAACGAATACGTAGATTATTATATACTCTTTATTTATTTTTTATTTATTATTCATTTATTCTTTTTATTCATTCTTTATTATTTATTTATTATATTCCAGGATTATAACGCGGATCTATCCTAATCGATCATTTAATTCCCTTTATTTTCGTGGCTCCTTCAATTTGCTTTCAGCCTAGACAAAATAAAGATGGCGTAATGAGCGACACACCGAATCTCGTTCGAACGGAATTTCGATTCCCCATCCCGGACTGTCTCAATATCGGATTCATTGGCCTTGCGCCTGAGAATATAACGCAAATTCCCAGGCTCCCCGTCGCGACCACTCGGTGTTATAGTTTTTCTCCCCGAGACAGCAACGAAGAGAGAAGGTGGAGGGGCGAAGCGGGTGGAGGGCGGTCGAAAGGCGAAGTGGGAGTGATACCATACGCGCAGCATCCCCCGGACTATATATGCGGCACTATAGCCGATTAATCGATATGACTTACTTTTCCGAGTCATTGAGCCGTTGCTTCAAAGTGTTTTTTTTTTTTTTTATTCAACTGAAACACATCGGATCCATACGAAGAATTTTCCGTGACTGGAGAAACGAGGATGCGCAGTGTTGACGAAAATCAAACAAAAGAATAATCCCCACCCCATAAACGATGCATGTATACCGAATAGATTGAAAATAAAAACGTATATTGCCCTTGTTGATGCTTTTTTTTTTTAATACCACGGTGCTCTATGCTTTGTAGAAGCGAACGTTGAACGAAAAAGGGACTGGTGGGATGCTGTCACTCGATAGTCGCTGTGCCGCCTTTCCTGCTCGTGGTTGGATGTTTTGGCACGGTTCTCGGGATTTACCGAACGGGACACATGCGCGAAGATTCTCGGAGTCAATCCCACTCCGGGTCGACCTAGGCCAGGTCATAGTAGGGAGAAAGAGAGAGAGAGAGTGTGAGAATAAGGGAGAGTAAGAGAGTAGCGTGGTGGGGTGAAGAGAGGGCGCGTCGATTCGACGTAGAAGAGAACGGTTACAAGACTAGACATTCTACGGTAGCTCGCGATCGCGGGACGACGGTTATACACATTTTATATATCCCACTGACATATTTTATCTTCTATCGCTTTCGTCGTTCGTCTCGTTTCGTACTTCTAACGAGAATACGCGATCGCGCGCTTGTACTCTCTTATCTCATCGGGAAACACACACACCCGTGCGCCCGTCAACATATATTTCTACTCGAAAGAGAATACACCGTTCACACTCGCGAATATACACCATTCTGAGATTTTTCTTATTTTCTTATCGCTCCAACGTTTTTCTCAATCCCACTGAACGCGAACGACAAATATACCGGTCGGATCCAACCTCCAAACGTTCTCGAATCTTACAGAATCTGTCGTCGCGGTATTACGCTGCTACAGCGATTTCAACCCTACGGTTCACACCCGCGATTTGTTTTTTTTTCAATCGCCTCTTTCTCTCTTTTTCTTTTCATACATCGTCGCTGCGCTTGCCGAAATCGTTATGTGCTTTTTTTAATTTTGTTTTTTTTTTATCGCTAGATTGCCTTAAAATCGTACATCGAGGACAAAAATAATTATGTGTTGATTCCGGCTAAAAATTAAATTGCCAAGAACCTCGATACCTCTAAAATATTGATAAATCCATGAATTATTAAATCAAGTAGTTTATCGTTTCAGCTGAAAAAGTTGACTAAAAACACATAGCGGTTTCGGCAAGCGCAAAGACGATATATATATATATATATATATATTTCTTCACGTATCGTTATATCGTTTATACTAATGCTAAAGATTAAAAAAAGATTTACGTACGTGGGGTTTTGAAAAAAACAACATCCAACAGTGCCCGAGTCTCGGTCGTTGAAGGGGAAAAGTGTTTGTTTTGTTTCTTCCGGTCACTCTCGGTTTTATCTTTCGTCCGTTATTCGCGCTGCCTTCCAAGCGAGGCAGCTTCGAGGCCCTCGATATATCGCGTTCTCTCGCGTTGATTATTATTTTTTTTTTTCATTTATTTTTATACTTTTAGAAGACACGAGAATGGACCGAGGAAAAAGTTTGTTGTGTCTCTTCTGCATTCTTCTCTCCGCGAGGATAACGCTTCAGGTAAATTATTAATGAAAAACAATAGTCAATTTGATGTGTTAAAAAAATAAGTTTGAACAATAATCGTTTCGCATTCGATCATAATCGCATGATTGTTGAAAACGGGGATTCCCCCCCAACGATCCACGCACGCTCGGTTTTTCACGCCCGCACCGTATCGATTTCAAAGTTCCAACGTCTATGGTCCATTTTTTCAAAGCTACTCGCATCTATCTATCCTAGCTTGGATCAATGCCGATGGATTGTTTAAACGGAAGCCTGTGGGCGTTCGGTAAAAGTTTGAGAATATATTACAATTGAATATATTGCGCCGTAATCACAACAATATATACAAAGTAATGGTAAAATCATCAGATACAAATATTTAAAGATAATTGTTTGAAAAATACGTGGATCGTCTTGAGCTTCATATTATAACGTATAAAAAATTTGAAAAAGTTTCACATCGAGATGGTGATTGAGATATTTAATGGTAAAAATCGTAATTTTAACACGAGGTCTTATAGGAAGTTGTGAATAAAAGCCAATTTTTTTAACTTCGAAAAAACACTAATTTTCGCAATCTTTTTTTAAATGTTGCAATAAACTAATCGGTCTAGTTTTCTTTTTATAAATAAATACTTTTTATAATACATTTTTTTACGTTCATTTATTTAGTATATAATAATTAAATAAATTGTTGAAATGACACGTTAAAAAAAAGGTTCTGTACGATGTCCACGATTGCAGTAGCCATTTTAATGTGGAACATTAATTTCAAAAAAATTATTAATCTGTAGGAAAGTCGCTATCGCGCTATGGAGGTTTTTTGTTATTTTACAAAATGGCGGCGGTTTGAACAAAAAGTATCGAATTCGCCCCTTTTTTCGACAGTTTTTCGTAAAAAAAAATAGGAAGATTAAAAAAAACAGCTTTCACAGCGCGATAGAGAATAACGTTAAAAATGTTCTCTCAAAATTGGAAATAGATATCTTCTCCGTTCCCTTTCTTCAAGAAACGCTGTAGCGACCGTAATAATTTGAATTTCGATTAAAAAATTGGAGAGAATTTTTAGAACAATATATACTATACGATAATGCAAAAAACAACGTTTTTTTTTTCAAAATTTCACACTGAGACGATCCCTCAAAGAAAACGGAATAAAACATTCCGCCTTTGGAATAAACGAAATATTACAGGCATCGACACCAACTTCACCGTACTACGTAGGCGCGGCTGTCGAATACCATCCAGTGATCAAGGGTGACAATGGAACCGTTATTGCGGATGAGAACGCCAAAAACTATTTGGAGTTTCTGAAGAAAGCTAGCCAACATGTAAGGGACACCCCCCAATTATTTTGATTATTGATGCATAGCATACTTATAATATATACAGGATAACCGGTTTTTCGAATTATTCCTTGAAACAAAAATTGTTCCGGACGCCATTTGAATCAAATTAGACCTCATTAACAAGGATTCATAAATTCTGTAGCTATTGAGTTTGTTTGGGTTTGTTTTTATATTTTTTTTTCGGAATTTTAATGCTTCCCACCAAAAATGAATCATTTTTGAAAATATATTGAAATATTCAATGGAATCGATTTTGAAATCTGAAAAACGAATGGTGACGTATGAAACACATCATGTCGGATTTTGGAAAAATGTCAATTCGATGTTCCGAATATTTTTTTTTGTTAATTATTTGTTTTTTTTTGTGAGAAGCCGCAGACTCGTAGGGAGAATTTTTTTTCTATACAAATTTCAAAATAAAATGTCGTATTGGGCTCTTTTTCCCAGTGTTTCATTTTTAAATATTGGACATCTTCAATTAAGAAAAAACGCTTTCGTACGACCTTAGGAAATAGCGTGACGGATTAGATCGTCAAATTTTAAACTGATCATTTTGAAAAGTCGACATTCAAAATCCTCCACGGCTTTAAAAAATTTTGAAAAATTCGTATACCAAAGAAGCTAGTCGACGCCCTTAAAAAAAAAAAGATCGATCGGAATAATTCGAATTCTACGAGCAAAGTTCAACAGCGTTATTGTAAAAGTCCATATTCTTCTATAATAAAAAAAAAACATTATTTCCTTCACATATTTATACATGTGTTATTATTTGTAAAAATATATTGTGTCTGATGAACAGGATGTAGATGTCATCGTATTTCCGGAGGGAAGTTTGACCGCAGGCAGGTCATTTCCAGCTAACGAACGTTCTCGTTATTTGCCTCATAGTTCTTACGTGCCTGATCCACAAGACCGGGTGACACCATGCAAGAACGATTCATCAGACGTCATGCAGGTGAAAACGCACACGCCATTTTAGGTTATACCAATCAAAAATCGGTCTCACCCGAAACAAAGTTACCATTTTTTTTGCTGTTCAAGAAAATAGTGACTTTTTGAAAATAGTAACTTATCTCTTTTCATTATAGTTCATTACTAAATTAGTTATTTATGAAGCTGAACAAGTTCGACACGATCTAAACTCATAAATCCACGATTCCCCCATTATGGACTAACTTTTTGCCCGACGGTCCATTGAGCGGAACCTTAAAGGTAGTTCTGCTTGCAGAAAATGTTTATCTTTGAATCGATTGATCAAACGTTCGAGAAAAAAATGAAAGAGCAAATCTAATGTGTCTGTCGCGATATCCGCCCAAGGTATACATTACCAGCGAATCGATCTTTCGTTAATCGCGTTAACGAGTGTTTCAAGGTGAAAGGCCATTCCTTGGAGCAACCACCATCGTCGTAGTTTCATTTATTTACTTTTAACCCTCTGTAGGGCAATAGAGAAAATTTTTAAAAATAAGTAGTTAAAAATGATTATCGAAAGAAATGAAGGTAATTATGTAATAGTGAGGGTCCAACACTATTTTGGCGGAAATACAGTAAGAGTATACACTTTTACTCGGCCTTCAAAAATCCGTTCGACACTTTTCCCGTCGCTATTTTTCATTATTTTCGACCTAGTTCCACGTTAATAGTATTGGAGCTTCTTGTATATTCTTCCAGAAAAAACAAACTGTCACGCGTGTCGAAAGACAGAGTTTCGAACGGCATCAAGTTGTTCGATTCTAGCTTAGGTTCTAATATTCTTTTATTCCAAAACGTTAGTGACTTCTCCAGATGACCTTGATCATCCCTCAAGACGTTTTCAGAATGAAGACGGAGGAGTATCAGTAGAAAAGGATAATTGAGCAGTTTTTAAATATTCTTGGTCAATAGGAGCAATGAAACTTGATCGAACGTTTACGTAGATAGTAAAAAGATAATATTTCTGCGCGATAATGTACCGTATTGGCACAAAATATTAAATATGCCCGCCGAAAGTTTGGATTTAGCGCGAAGGACCAAAAAATGGAGCTTTAGAATCGATCTTTTTATATCTATAGGCACTAAAGGCCATATCTTGCGCCGCGAAGCAATACGGCACATACATCGTGATCAACGTCCGCGAAAAGGCAAAATGTACAACCGAGAAAATAACAACCGGATGCAGCATGGACGGATACGAATTGTACAATACAAACGTCGTATTCGATCGTCAGGGTATGGTTGTCGCGAGATACCGGAAGTATAACCTCTTCGGTGAAGAAGGTTTCAACAAAACGTCAAAGCCCGAGTTATCAACCTTTCGAACTGACTTTAACGTTACGTTCGGACAATTTATATGTTTCGACATCCTTTACGAAGAGCCCGCACTTCGTTTGATACGCGAATCAAAGATAACGGATATTGTTTTCTCGAGCCATTGGTTTTCGGAATTACCTTTCCTAACCTCCACGGCGGTACAGTCCTCATGGTCGTACACGAACAACGTCAATTTTCTGGGCTCTGGTTACAACGATCCGGGTAATGGAAGCGGCGGTAGTGGAATATACGCTGGTAGAGATGGATCCTTGGTTAACCTCTGGTCCGAGCAACGTACCAATGCACTCCTCGTCGCCAAAGTACCAAAGTTCATAAACGGACGTCGCCATCAGCTTCCCAATCCTGACGACCAGATCACCCATTTCATCACCAAGAATGAAATATCAACGATCGATGGGGCTGAACCGGTGTCGCAACAAGCGCTCATCTCCGACGATTTGACAGCCTACACTACCGTGTTGTTCGAACCTACCAATGGATCTCATACTCTGACTCTGTGCGATCGTGGACTCTGTTGCGAATTCTCAACCGATACCACTCGCAATACCATCGGACAAAACAACGCTAAGTACTTCAGGTCTGATATTCATTCCGGTCTTTCCTGGCTATATAGATTTTTTTCCATTATTCGTATTGATTGTCCCACCTTACATCCCACTCTATTCCAATAGGAGACATTGAACGAACTCCGGTATATAAGTATCCATAAGTATCATAGCTTTTTCCAAGAACGATCCAATTAGCTATGAGACACGCCTTCGGTAACTGAAACATCCGGTGATGTATGAGTTCATCAGTGATTCGTGTCGTTTCGCTGTGAGCAATGTCTCCGGAGGGCAATAGATTTTACAGATACGAGTGATGGGGCGAGACGAGTACTTTCGTCGACGGTACAAGAAGTTTCGTACTGTCAATTAAATACAAAATCGAAACAAATTCTTCACCTTCCCTTGGTAAAATGTTTCTTTCCCAATTTCTCATATTTTCCCCGTTGTCTTCCAATCCAGAGAAAGTTGGGAATAAATGATAAATATTAATCTTGAAATATACCGATTTTCCCCACATTCCTCTTTTTCCCCATTATTCCCATTTTCTCATTTCATTTACGACAATTTCCAATTAGTTTTAATAAAACTTAGAAATGGGAAGAATTTAGAAAGATAGGAGTATTTATTTTTAAATGCTACCAGGATCGTTACGATGTGCCAACCCAAACAAAACACCATGAATGACACCGTTCGAACAATTTATCGCAATTCTTCACTAAAACTTCTATCTTTATTTCTAGATATCGGTTCGCCGTTTTCAATGGAGTTCGAACGTTCAGCGGAAAGGCGACTGGTGGTGTAGAAGTATGTGGAATAATATCATGCACCGACGACGAAGCGACGAGTTGCAATCGGAGATTCGACACTAACGAAATAATCGTTCATCCGATAACGTTCAATTCGATAACAATAGCTGGAAATTTCAGTCTCGGATCTACCGTTTACCGTGGACCGATCGCCATAAACGCGGATCTCCAGAATTTAAATTCGAGCGATATTGCTTACACGGCGAATAATCTAAACGAGACGCACACTAATTTGCAATTTCGTTTGATGAAGAGCCGCAAAGGTCTGATGACTTTTGCAATTTGGGGAAGAAATTTTAGCCTCGATGGATCACCCGCAACTTCTGCATCATCGGCGAACGCCACATCGCCACTCACATTTATGCTCATAATGCTCGTTATCCTCGGTATAGGAAGCACTTACGCGATTGCTCCACTCCCAAACGCAGCGTGAAGATTCGACACCGCACAATCATCGATTAATCGTGTATGCAAAATTGCGCCATTTCGCCACAAAACGTTGATCAAGTGAATAAACACACGCTCACACATATACGCATACAAACATACACACACACTCACACAAAAACACACTCACTGTGCGCGTGTGTATATTTACATATATATTTTTCGTGCTGAAAGAGAGTTCGCCCTGGAAAAGTAAAAATAAAATAAAATATAGATATATTTACGAGCAGACATGCTCGAACACACAATTAACACAAATCAAATATGCACAGGGCGATGGGACGGAAAAAGGCAGCTTAGCTAAACTTACAAAGGGTACAATTGTGTGAAAGTTTGAAAGGAAGAGAGTACCACAATCGCTAAACATCGGTGATCGGCGAGTCAGTTCGATTCGAAGAAAACATTTTTATTTCCGAGTTTCGTCGGTGCGCCTGCCAAAATCGTGATTCTGTATTTTTTTTAATTCTCATTTTTTTCGCTAGATGACCTTAAAATCGAATTAGTACAAAATCTTATTTTCCTCTAGACATTGATTTGACAAAACTTTGATAAATCCATCAATCATTAAATAAAATAGTTTATTTTTTTTTCCCTGAAAAACTTGATTGAAAACACGTAGCGGTTTTGGGCAAGCGCAACGACGATTTGTTGTTTTTTATGTACTTACCTTACGAAGTTATCTACGAGTTTGTTAATCATCTTCACGAGACCGCTTCGACGATAGCACTTGTTAATATTTTTTTATTATTTCCAATAGAAAAGTTGGTAAAGTCGACGAAGTACAGTTTTTCACGTGCAGGACATATCTAACTGAAAATAATTTACGATTCGAGTATTTGACTTATTCCGTGTTATTAGCTGTGTTAAAAACATACAGTATTATTATTTATTTAGTTGCACGATACGTCCGTCTCCGATGATACACCATGCTTTTATCGTGTCAAGTTTGAGATGACACTGTGTTAAATCGTTCGCAATTTTTAATCGAAAATAAAAGGAGCATTAAAAAAAAGCGCTTTTACTATCGGCAGCTAAACGTTGTTAATTCGCTTATTGCAAACAATTGAAATTATTTGCTATGGATGGATCCGTGTTTGTACAACTTTTGAATTATGAAACGAAAGAAATTTGAGAAATGAGAAGGAAGAGAATATATGGCTTCGAAGCGTGTAGAACGCGTCATCGTTAGGCTTCTCATTTTATCGTGTGACCTCCGGGGAAGCAGAATCTTTCGAACCTCGAGGTTAGCCGCGTCACTCTAAAGTCCTTTATTCAAAGATGTTAAAACCCTGCCACTATCACCATCGATTAAACACGAAAAAGAAGAGCTTTCGGATAGTCACGTATAACGATATCCTCGAGCGCCATTAAAAGCCCCCAATACTTTCTCGAAACTTACGAATAATCGCAGTCGAATAGTCCAACAAAAATCTTACGAAATAGTTCCTCTATCGTGCCGCTTAACACAATTTAGAAATTAGCGTGATAAATCTTTAATCGTAAATGTTTTAGTAAAGCTCGCGGGAACGTTGTTGATTATAGGGGAGAGGGGGGGGGGTATGGAATTTCCATTGAGTCTAGCTATTTCATAGGTCGGTTCGTCGGAAGTACGCGAGGCCAAAGAGATTTCGACACTGTTGAAGGGTAAACAACGAAAAAAAAAAAAAACGAAAGGTATTATTTCGTGTATTATTATATGTATATAGTTTAGCTATGTGTGTGTGTACATGTGTACCCATATACATATGTATGTATATATAAATATACATATACACACACACAGAGAAACACGATCAATTATGTAAAATGTTACATAGTATTTAAATAAACGATTACGTGAGAGATCGTGCCCACTGCTGTATAAGATTCGTACACAGAAACGAGCTTTGTCGATTTTCCTTTCAATAAACCATTAATGTTTGATTCGCCCGTACACATCGAAATCGTCCAACAAAATTTTTCTTCATTATAATTTAATCGACGAAATAAAAAATCGATCAATTTCCAATGGTAAGAAAAACAATAAATTAGTATCTAGGTACTTTGAACTCTGGTGCACCCTCGACGTTATTACCCGAGGGTTTTCTCTTGTTCATAATATTCTGAATCTTTTGCCATTCACGATCGAGCTCGGCTTTTTCATTTTTCTCCTTGTTGTACTTTCGCGTTCTTCGGCCATCGGCCATTTTAACACCGTATTGGAAAGCTGCTTTTGGTAAAGCTTCTTTGTTGTTCATGTATTCGCTGTATTCTTCGGGTGTGTCGAAGTCCCAACGACCGATCGGTCCTTTTTTATTACCCAGATCCATTTTGGTGTAATCCACCTCATCGTCGGAGTCGTCAATAGCATCTTGCATTTCGTCCAAACCGGGATAACACTCCGCGTAACCTTCAGGCTCCGCTCTCAATTTATTCAACAGCGCTCCTTTCTTTGGACCACCGGTTGATTCACCAACGGCTGCGAGAATATTCGGCAATTGTGGAGTATTCGCTGTATCGTCGATACCTTCATTAGCCTCGGTGGGTTTATTGAAGTAAGAGCCCGATTTCTTCTTTTGATCACGCTGGTGATTACTCGTCGCAGCTACAGTCGCGGGGACTTTCTTACTCGCGGAAGCTACGTAATCACCTATGTCTCCATAAATACTGTCGTCTTGAACCCTCGGTGGACCCTCGACGTCTCCGGTATCCTCAGGACGCGTACGCCCGTCCTTGTTTTTCTTTCCCTTTTTTCCGTGCCTGCTACCCTGACGCAAATACGAAAGTATCTGCGCGAGTTTGTTTATTACAATGTCATTCGTAGTTAGAGTCGGCGTCGCGTCTACTGTTGGTACATCTGCTTTACTTCGTATCAGTGTCGTCGGTATGTCTACTTCCGCGTTTTCATCATCCAGCTCGATTACGTAAGCCATACGACCAGGCGTAAAAAGCTCGTTCCTTTCTATGTGCTTTGATTTCATCGTCATTATCGTTTTGTGTATGTTCCTACCAATTTTCGTCTTAAATTGCATCTCGTCCGCTTTCTTCTCGGGTTTCTTCTCCTCCTTTTTTTCTTTTTCTTTTGGTTTCACTAGCTTTTCCATTTCTTGTTCCTGCTCCGTCTCCTTTGCCTCAATTTCACTGCGTACCTGATCGTCGGTAAAAACGGTAAAAAACATTGGAGTTTTGTTTTTATTGATATTGGCAGTAACATCTATCGATAGCAGAGACTAATCTACCACTTTATTATGAGTAACTTAAATTACGAACTTTGAAATAATTTTAACATTTTTTCACATACACAAACAAGGAACGTGATTATTCTGGGATTGCTGAAGCGAACAATCACGAGTTTCTCAAGATCAGAACTTTCTGTCGTTACTTCCAATACACTAAACTTTCCAACATCTAAGAAAAAGGAATTTTTCCATGGAACTGCAATACGTATAATTTTTTATTCGTCATGGAAAATTCTTTTGTCCACATATGCCTTTAATATGTTTCTGAGGGATTGAGATATTTTATGGATTTTTTCTAGTATCCTGTGCAAGCCTTGTGCCTTACCTTCTGCAACAATGCATAATCTAAGCCCTTGACCAAATGAGTGTGCTCCATGTCACCACCCAAGAACTTGGACTGTTGTATCATCTGTCTTCTGCGCTCTGCTGCATCCATACCGGATTTGACATCAGGCGCGACAGCTCTATAGGCACTGGTGCTATTCATGGGATCTTCCGGCTGGTATTCCGTGGTTGAGCCATCCCTTCGCTCTCTGGCACGGTCTCTATACTTTTCAGCCAGTTCCGCCATTTTGTCTTCCTCCTGCTTCTTCAGTTTTGCATAAAAGCTCTTCTTTTTACGTCTAAGCTCAGCTCTGTTACCTCCGCTCGTAGAAGGAGTCTGCGCAACTTTTGCGGATGTGTCTCTTGCAGTTCCTGGTACGGATGCTGGTGTGGCGGATGGTACCGAAGATCTGGGTGTCATTAATAGCTTGCGGAAGTCGTCGTTAGTCAGACGCACTGACATACTCGTATCGTCGTCCATTGTTTCAGGCATTGTGACTCCGGTGTTTCCGCTGCAACAAATGATGGATTGTGTTGTTTTTTTATTTAAGGGCATGACGTATACGCCTCCGTCCACTTCGAGAGTTTTGAACCACTAGTCTTTCAAATGTTTGAACGAATCGGTACGAAATTGGGTGTGTGCATTCAGGACGATGGCACCAAGGGCCTTCTGCTAGCAATTTTTCATAAAAACGTTTCATTCTTGAGAAATCGCGGTTTAAAACGTTTCGACTATTTCTCTCACTCTTGTGTGTCACGTGGTAATGTTCGTCACGCCCTTAACCCAAATATTAAAAACAACAGCGTGTTTTAAGATTGCATAAATTGAAATCTGTTCTGGTTACGTAGCTTAACCAGAAAATTTATGATTTTGGGTTTCGTCACAATGGGAGAAATAGTTGAAAAGAAAGGCTCCGAATATAATCATCGAGTGATCATCAATGACATTATTACTTACTTTGCAAGACTATCAGAATCTAAGTTATCCTACGTCGCTGAAAAACAATAACTATAACTCCTTTCAGCTACGATTGTCACCACTTACACAAGTCTGTTCGATCACATAAACAAACGTTCAATACTTTCGGAAATAAAAATTTACAGATATTTTCTTTTCATAGAATAGATCCACGTCCTAGCTTTGGAAAGCACAATTAAAGCAATATTATTATCGTACATTTACATCGATATTTTCAATAATCGATTGTTATTCGAACAATCGATAGCGTGCAATAACTTTATACCATGAAGGCTGGAGGGGTGAAGTTCGAACTTCTGCACAAGGCTTGAAAAAAAGTGACTACAAATATGAAGAGGGATGGCGCCACTATTGTCTAGATCTGCCTCACCACAACCCGGTCGGTATGGCTGATCAGAATTTTTGGTTCAATGGATTTCCGAAACAGCACTTCAGAATCGAATGAAATCTGAGCAGACAGTGTCATATTAATGGACGAATCTTCTTTAACGGTGTCTAATGGCGGCAGTTTTCCAAGTCTATATATCTTTTAGGAACTAAACAAAGGGGTCATAATAATTATCAAACGCTCTATTTCAATTTGGTAGCGGCTTACCTCCTTTTGCCGCTGCAAGCGCCTGAGAATGTACGCTCAGTTAGTAATGAAGTTGAATAAATTTGGGGTGACAGAGTTGTTACAGATACTTCGTTGCATCGCCACCAGTAGTTCCCTCGCGTGAACTTTTTCCACCGGTCCGGTCTCTACTGACTTGTCTATGGAGTTTAGGCTCCCGTCCTCTAACCTCCATAGTTTGGACGCGCAGAATCTTTTTTTCGCTTCTGTCAACCGTGTTGAAACAAGTGAGATTTCAAACGTCGCAAGTGAAAGAAAAGTACGAGACCATCAACGTGAAAAGTTTCACTTCCGCTATGGATCGAAAATAACAATGGCATCAAAGTGATCCGCGTCGATGAAAACATTCGCACCATAACCTCACTTTTTCGAGTCACCGGAAAAGTGTCCCGGTTTTGAAGTGTTGTTCCACAGCCGACCTCGCAGGATTTCACGATGGGAGACTCCGAGGACGAGAACGATAAAGATTTCGAGGGGGGCATAAATATGGCCGGTTTTCTCTTCGGCAACATCGACGAAAATGGCCAACTGGAGGATGACGTTCTCGATGAAGACGCCAAGCAGCATTTGGCCTCGCTCAGTATCGGTAGACTCGGCCTTGGCACTCTCATCCACGAGATGATCGCTGAGAGTGAGGAGAAAGAACGCAATGACCATGATGAGCGAGAGAAGAATGGTGACATCGCTGATGCTGATGATAAAGACAACATTGATTATGGAGACAAATCTCCGACCGCTCTTGATTTCTCTGATATTAACGAGCTCGCTGATGATATCAACGAAGACAGCGGTAACTTTCTGAAAAATTTTCTTCCTCTCAACACAAACAAACTCTATCAACTTCGGTAGCTTTGGAATAAAATCACACTTCATTTATATGAATTAATCAGGAAAAAACCAAATTTAAAAACGTTTGGCATTCTAGTAGAAAACAATGAAAAGAATCTGCTCTTTAGGCGTCCATTCTTAAACTGGGTAATATCCCAATTACAATATCTAATATTCTTCTGCTCTTTATTAGACTTTAGCCACTGTACTATACTATTACTTTTTCTCTGAAAGTATCAAATGTAAGTAAAATCGTATCAGCTCCCAATCGTAGTTGGTAATATAAAAAGATTGACAAAGTTATGATTTTTTTAAGACAAAAGTATTCTTATTACACTGTGGAATTCTCTTTGTTAACTTTTAACCTGTAGCTACTTTTTTTCCTATGATTTATTGATTTTTTGTATTTCTTCTAAGTTGTCTATAATGTTTAAAACACTTTCTATAATTTTCCAGTCGCATAATAAAAAAATCTTGTAAACCATGTTCAATTTACATTGGACATCCACCATATGTTTCGACGTTACAGTGAAGGATGAAAGTGGAAAGAAAAGTGAAAAGGAGAGCGCAGGTTATGAAGCAGACGACGAAGAAGTGGAGAACAAATCAGACACACAGCTGATGCCACCGCCGCCCATCCCAGAGGAGAAAGAGCCGATCACGCCGGAGGAAGCGGAAGCTGCTCGTCAGAGAAAATTGGAGACTCCTCTGGCATCTATGCTTCCTTCGAAATACGCGAACATTGATGTCACCGAGTTGTTCCCTGACTTCCGTGCGAACAAAGTCCTGAGATTTTCGCGACTCTTCGGTCCTGGAAAGCCCAGTAGTTTACCAGAAATATGGAGAGGCGTGAAGAGACGCAGAAAGAAAAAGCGTCATCACGAAACAAGAGACTCCGACTCTGGCTCGGATCACGACGATAGAAAACCCAAATTCAAAGTACGTTTATTTTTTTTTTCATTATTGTCGTTGCTTTTTGATTCAAAAGAAGTTGAAGCGTAGAAAAATGAATGAAGGGTCAAAACCGTGTAAGTAAATTCAGTTTACAGAACATCAAGCGCGATTTGACGGATCGATTGATTTTACAAGTGTGATCTCTTAAATTCTAATATATAATATTAAATAGTAAAACGTTTGTAATAGTGGTGTTTTGTTAGGGATATAATAATTATACGAAGATTTCTTTCTAAGGGTTGGGCACTACAGTACGGTCCAGAGCCAACGCCGGAGCAGTGTGTCTCCGACGATGAGGCTAAACTCCTTGTGCCGATGGAGGACAAAGAGCAGGCAGGGAAGAGCGGAGACACAGGTGAAAATGGTGATATGGGTCCGAAAGTTGCCGATTGGCGTTTCGGTCCTGCTCAAATTTGGTACGACATGCTTGAAGTTCCTGAGACCGGTGACGGCTTCAATTACGGCTTCAAGATCTGTGAAAAGGTATCAACGCATCGCCTCGTTATATTTTCCGTATTTATTTATGAGAATAGCCGACATATTTTGTTGATTTTTTTTATTAGCCGAACGATGAGAAAGAGACGAAAGCGACCTGCCCTGAAGAATTCGCGGACGACGCTTTCCTTATGGTGTCCCAGTTGCATTGGGAAGACGACGTTGTTTGGAACGGCGACGAAATCAAGCACAAGGTAACCCAATTGCTTGGACTAGTAAATATTGTGCAATTCTAAAACTCATTTGGAAAATCCGTGATGATCGTCGTCTGCCATACAGAACTTTTTCAAATTCTTTTTTTTTCAAATTTAAACCGTTTTCATGTGCCAAAGCTTAATGTCAATGTACAGGTGATGCAAAAATTGAACAGCAAGATCAACGCGGCAGGCTGGGTGCCATCGAGTGGAAACCGAACCGCCCAGGCTTTCAGTCAACCCGGGAAAGGTGCACCAGTACCCGTATCCCCAAACGTGAGACTCGCAACGTCACAAATATCAACGCCGCTGCACATGCAAGCGCAAAAGAACAAAATGGCAGGAAAAGGTCAGCAGCAGCAACGCGAGGACAATTACGACGACACGTGGTACTCGATATTCCCGGTAGAAAACGAGGAGCTCGTTTACGGTCTTTGGGAGGAGGAGGTCATCTGGGATGCGGAGAATATGAAGAAAATACCAAAACCGAAGATCCTGACTCTTGATCCTAATGACGAGAATATCGTACTAGGAATACCAGACGACATAGATCCGGCGTTGTTGCACAAGGAAAACGGTCCTCAGCCCAAAGTCAAGATACCTCACCCTCATGTCAAAAAAAGCAAGTTGTTGCTCGGCAAAGCCGGTGTCATCAACGTTCTCGAGGAGGATACTCCTCCCCCGCCACCCAAATCTCCGGACAGAGATCCCTTCAATATTTCAAACGATACGTAAGTTTTGCCTTTTCTTGCCAACCTGTCTACTCCCATCAACCAATTACATATCTTTTTACATATCAGCGGGTGATCCTCCAAAGTTTCATTTTCCTCTTTACAAATCCTACACCTCCAAATTGTTTGACCTTACTTTCTCGCTCTTCCGATATTTCCGCATCTCATTTTTGCTCACATTTCCTTATTATTTCCTTTTACTTCCTTTTGAGTCCAGTATTTCGATAGTTTTTCCTATTTTGTTAATCGATATATTATTTACAAGACATTTGTTAATTGGCAGCTATTACATGCCCCGATCATCCGAAACGACATTGCGGCTAAAAGTCGGCGGAGGAAATCTCATTCAGCACAGCACACCGGTCGTCGAGCTACGAGCCCCATTCGTACAAACCCACATGGGACAAATGAGACTGAGAAACTTCCACAGGCCACCCTTAAGGGCTTTCAAAAACGGACCTCTCTCTCATCCAACTCTCCATGGGGTTTTACCGCTCCTTAAGCAAATCAAGAAAAAGGCGAAGGTGAGTTTTAGCCACACAGTGAATCTCGAAATTCCAAGCTATTTTGGAATACATTTTTTTTAGGGTTCCGTACCTCAAAAGGAAAATACCAACTCGCACTTGTCCAGGTTTTTTTTTCTATTCAAAATTTGTTCTCCTCGTTTTACCATCTTTCTTTTTTTTTCCCGCCAGCAACGCGAGCAAGAAAGAATAGCGTCGGGTGGTGGTGACGTTTTCTTCATGCGAACTCCCGAGGATCTCACCGGACGCGACGGTGAGCTCGTCCTTGTGGAATTCTCCGAGGAACATCCACCCTTGATGAATCAAGTCGGCATGTGCTCAAAAGTCAAGAATTATTACAAGAGAAAAGCCGGCAAGGATCAGGGACCCCAGAAATACAAATATGGGGAAACCGCTTATGCTCATACCAGTCCCTTCCTTGGGATTCTCACCCCTGGACAGAGCATTCAGGCCATCGAGAATAATATGTATCGAGCTCCGATTTACGAACACAAAATGCCGGCTTCTGATTTTCTCATCATAAGGACGAGGTAAGGACGATCAGAGATGACGGTGATCGTCATTTAATTTTTTACTTCTCGAACACTTGGTTGATTAATGGACCGAGGCCATTATGTTAATGGGAATTAATTCTGTTTAATTCTTCACCCAAATTGCAAAACGAGGATCATGAATATCAAGAAAATATGAAAATCGAGAACCATTTTTATCTTTTCTGAAAATTGAAATTTTTGTCGAGAAATGAAACTCGAAAAACGAATTTTCGACTTTTCAAAATATTATTTTTTTACATTCTTTAGCTATAAATAACTGGTTTGATTTTTGAACGTATTTTTATAACGGCTGAAAAATGGTTGATAAAAATAGAGAACGATTTTTTTCGTTCACAGGCAGCAATACTTCATCCGCGAAGTCGACGCGCTCTTCATGGCTGGACAAGAGTGTCCTCTTTACGAAGTACCGGGCCCAAACTCCAAGAGAGCCAATAATTTCGTACGCGACTTTCTTCAGGTCTTCATATATCGCTTGTTCTGGAAATCTCGCGATTTGCCTCGACGCATAAAAATGGACGACATTAAAAAGGCTTTTCCGTCGCACAGCGAGAGTAGCATCAGAAAGCGTTTGAAGCTTTGCGCTGATTTTAAAAGAACGGGTAATTCACCACGAGTTTAAGATTTAAGTACCGAGGTTCTTCATATTCGAACTGTTTTCGAGTTTTCAAGTGTTTTTATTCTAATCTTTTTCAAATTCAAGGTTTATTATAATTCGAACCTGAAAAATGCACATTTTTGTAAATTCAAACATTTCTCAAATTCAGTATTCTCTGAATTCAAAGCCTTTCCAAAATAAAACGTTTTCCTACTTCAATCTTTTCAAATAGCAAAATTTTCCAAATTTAAAACTTTCCCAAATTCAAATCTTTTCCGAATTCAAACTTTTCCCAAATTCCGACATTTCCCAAATTCAAACATTATCGAAATATCAATTTTTAAAAATCTCGAACCTTCTTCAGAAGCAAATCTTTTTTAAACACAACATTTTTTTCAAAATAAAACATTTTTAAACTTTATTCAAACCCAAACAATTATCAGATGCAAACCTCATTCTAACACAAGCCTGCTGCAGCCTCAAATATTTTTGAAACCCAAATCTTTTTCAAATTCAACCCCGTTTCACCTTCAACTATTTTTCATCATCAAATCCAAGAGAATAATTATACAATGATATCAAAAAATGAGACACTAAAATCTCCGAAGAGTTGAATTCTTCTTTGACAATCCCCAGGAATGGATTCGAACTGGTGGGTGATAAAGCCAGACTTTCGTTTGCCAAGCGAGGAGGAGATCCGTGCGATGGTATCGCCCGAGCAATGTTGCGCTTACTTCAGCATGGTGGCAGCCGAGCAGCGTTTGAAGGACGCGGGTTACGGTGAGAAATTTTTGTTCACGCCGCAGGACGACGACGACGAGGAGATGCAACTGAAGATGGACGACGAGGTGAAAGTGGCACCATGGAACACGACGAGGGCATACATCCAAGCGATGAAGGGAAAGTGCTTGTTGCAATTGGCTGGTCCGGCGGATCCGACGGGATGTGGGGAGGGTTTTTCGTACGTTCGAGTACCGAACAAGCCAACGATAAGTAAGGAGGAGCAGGAGGCTCAACCGAAGAGAACGGTTACCGGTACAGACGCGGATCTTCGTCGTTTGTCGTTGAACAACGCGAAAGCTCTGCTTCGTAAATTCGGAGTTCCAGAGGAAGAGATAAAAAAATTATCTCGTTGGGAAGTGATAGACGTAGTACGTACGTTGTCAACGGAAAAGGCGAAAGCTGGTGAGGAAGGAATGACAAAATTTTCGCGAGGCAATCGTTTCTCGATCGCCGAGCATCAGGAACGCTACAAGGAAGAATGCCAGCGTATATTCGATCTCCAAAATCGTGTACTCTCCTCCCACGAAGTACTGAGTACAGACGAGGGCGAGAGTTCCGAGGAGGACAGTTCGGACATCGAGGAAATGGGTAAAAACATCGAGAACATGCTGTCGAATAAAAAAACAAGCACGCAGCTTTCACTCGAGCGCGAAGAGCAGCAACGTCACGAGCTTCGAAAAATGCTGATGGGCGAAAGCCAAGAAAACGACAAAAAGAGCAAGGAGAAGAAAAAGGACGAGGACGAGGATAGCCCGATAAACAATTATGGGTCTCAGCAAGGTAGAGTCCTCAAGATTTATCGAACTTATCGAGATCTAGAGGGCAAAGAGTACACCAGGGTTGAACACGTTAAAAAACCCGCTGTTATCGATACTTACATAAAAATAAGAAATTCCAAAGATGAAACTTTCATCAAACAATTCGCTACTTTGGACGAAGCTCAGAAGGAAGAAATGAAGAGGGAGAAACGTCGGATCCAGGAACAACTGAGGAGAATCAAGAGGAATCTCGAAAGGGAGAAAAGCCAGGGCGGAGGTTCGACTGGAAATCTAAACAACAGCAGCAGCGTTTTTGATCGCAGTAACACCAATACCCCAACCACCACTTCCTCGAACAGTATCCTTCCTTTCGGTAATTTCCAATCCTCATCCGTAACACCCAAACATCCTAAAAATGAGATTTCACCCTCTAAGAGAAAAAAACCTAAACTCAAGCCAGACCTAAAGCTGAAGTGCGGAGCTTGCGGTAACGTTGGACATATGAGGACCAACAAAGCTTGTCCGCTCTATCAGACTGGCATGTCCAATCCACCAACCACTGCACCCATCAGCGAGGAACAGGAGGAAGAAGTGGAGAAGGAAAATCTCACTACCGACGATCAGGATCTTGTTAACGTTGATGGCACCAAGGTCAAATTATCTTCAAAGCTCATCAAGGTTCGATCTTTAGCCATTCGCGTCATTATTTATAGCTAAATATTTTTTCTTTTGTTTTTTTTTTCGAACTTTGAACTATTGCACAATTCCATTTGGTTTTTAGCTCATCGACAGCGAACGCATTTCTCAAAACGCCGAGGAAATAAAGAGGCGAGCTTTGCTGCTGAAAGTACCGAAAGAAGCTGCGAACTCGAAAAAACGCCGGCGGGCTACCGGCGATGATCACTGCGACTATCTCAAGCGTCAACAACGACCGGCTAACAGACGAAGAACCGATCCGGTTGTCGTTATGTCCACCATGCTTGAAAATATTTTGAACGAGATGCGCGATTTGCCGGATGTACAACCTTTCTTGTTTCCGGTCAATGCAAAGGTGAGCGGTTCGCCTTTCCCGATGTCCATGCAATTGTTTGTCATCTGGTTTCATCAAACCCAATCCTCATTAATCCAATACCATAATTTTAAACGGACGTGAAAATCTTTATGTTAGTTTTAACCCAAACAAACCCAAACATGATTTTCAACAACCGTGGACTTGACGATGTTAGATCAAACCCAAACATTATAATTTTCAACAGGCGGTACCTGACTATCACAGAATCGTTCATCGACCCATCGATCTTCAAACGATACGTGAAAACCTGCGTCAAAAGAAGTATCAGAGCAGAGAAGAATTTCTCGCTGATGTGAATCAGATCGTTGAAAATTCGACTCTCTACAACGGTGCGAAAAGCTCGTTGACGGTCGCGGCGAAACGAATGTTGGAGACTTGCGTCGAGAGACTCGGCGAACGCGAGGAACGTCTTATGAGGCTCGAAAAAGCGATAAATCCACTACTCGATGACAACGATCAAGTCGCCCTTACGTTCATTCTCGACAACGTTGTCAATACCAAACTTAAATCACTAGCGGAAGCGTGGCCTTTCCTCAAGCCTGTCAGTAAAAAATTAGTCAAGGATTATTACAACGTCATCAAGAGACCGATGGACCTCGAAACGATATCGAAGAAAATTGCAGCTCACAAGTATCACAGCAGGCACGATCTGATGAGGGACGTCGAGCAGATACTCGAAAATTGTACTTTGTACAACGGCAAAGATTCGCCTTTCACCAACAAAGCCGAGCAGTTGGTCAAAATATGCAGGGATTCCCTCGACGAAGTAATTTTCATGGATTTAACATTGAAAAAAAATATTAACTTTCGTAAAAGCTTGAATTTTCCATTGCACCCCTTAAAGTGAACAACTTCGTAAAATTCTTTATTAGGTACTGCTTACGTAAAAAAACTACTTTTCAAATTCAAATTTCCCTTCGGCCGTGAAGAGTCAATCAGGATCTCTTCTTTAACGTACATTTTCGTAACATACCTAATTCTTATTGATAATTTTGATCATTTTTATTTCTTGTATTCGCTAAGACGTTCCACATCAATTTTCTTCCAGTACGACGAGCACATGACCCAACTGGAAAACAACATTGCGTTGGTTCAACAGAGAGCGATGGAACAGGCCGACATGGATGCCTCCCGGATGGGACCCGAAGAAGAAAATTACACGATCGCAGAGCAAGAATTTCGAGGGGTAATACATCCATTTAAGAATTAGATTAATCAAAACTTTCTTTCCTGAGAAGGGGGGATCGATAAACATTTTTTATTTTCATTTTTTATCCAAATCGAAGTAAAACTTTTTCATCTGAATTGTTATTTCAACAATCTCATTCTTCATTTTTGTGGAGCGAAGCAACGTAAGGAAATCATTCCGGAAGTATTGGGTATAAATAACGTATTTATTCATCTCATAGCACAAAAAGTTTTTTTTTCTTTCCATGTTATAAAATTTGTCATTTTTTAATTGATTCATTTTAGGTCTATTTAATTTACGTTGTGAAATTGAAAATTTTATTTCTTGTAAATGAAATCGTTACGAATGAGAAAATATTTCGAATTATGCGAAACCGCGCGACAGGGAATACGATTTTTCAAAATAGAAATTCGTTTTTTAGAGCCTGCCCAGTTCACCCGAAAATCCGTTCGGAAAAAGCGGCATGGATGATTTCGATTTTGTGGACGTTGAAGGTGACATGGAAGGTGAAATGACCGGTCGTATGACCAGTTCCAAGAAAAAGGACGTCCTTGAAGAAGGTGAATTCTAATTTCTTTTTTTCCTTATTGTTTTATTAATTGTTGCCTATAATTTAGTAAACTATAATTAGTAAAGATAATTATGTGACCATACTTCTAAATACGAAAAATATTCTAAATTCCATTCTAATATCTAAAACTATAATTTCAAATTATTATTCTATAGTAAATTCAACTTGTAAATACTTGTAAATTCTAAAACGATTATAAATTTCGTATTTTCATATCTTTATATTCTAAACGTATAATTTTATAAGGATGCTTCTAAATACAAAAATTATAATTCTATAAATATATTTCTAAATTCTAAAAACATAATTTTATAATTATAGTTTTTAATTCTAAAGGTATAAATATAAAACATAATTTTATGACAACATCTCTATTCTAAAACTATCATTCTGAAATATAATTTTATAACTATACTTCAAAGACTAAAAATATTCAAAATTCTACTATCTAAAATGATTCCAACGATTTATTCTTCTAAATTGTAACTTGTAAATGAACAACTGTATTCTACATTGTTATATTGTAAAACTATAATCCTCAACGTTCGAACAAGAGTCCGTTTGAGTTCGGTGAAAATATAAAAAATAATGATCGGTCAATAGATCTCCAATTTTCGAGCGAGGACGAGTTCGACGAAGTTCCATTCGGCGGTGATGAGCACAACGAATTGGACACTTTGGAACTCGGGGAGATTCGGGACTCCGGAGAAGTGCCAGCCGACGACGACAGTCAGCAAGCAGCCGAGGCGATGGTCCAACTTGGGAACGTTGGATTCTACGTTGGGGATCAACAATTGCTACATCAAGGTAACGAAATATTGATCCAAGCAAAATCCCTCAAAGTTGGCAAAAAAAAAGATTTTATCGAGATTGTTTTTCTTTTTTACAGACGAAAGTATGGACGTTGATCCGAATTACGACCCGTCCGATTTGCTTCTCGCCGATTTGGCGAACAGAGACGAAAAGGATTTGAACAAGATACAAGAGGATTTGGCGGTCTCGGAGAGCGACGAGGAAAACGAGATGACGACCGTTCGTAACAACACGGAACAAGCGAATCAGGAAGCCCAACAGCCGAGTCAACCCGAGGAAGACGTCGGTGGTGATCTGTGGTTCTAAATCCGCATTCGGTTAAAAATCGTTGTACAGTATATCGAATATTTTTTTACGAAGTCTAAGCTCGACGTTGGGAATCGATCGCGCGATTCTCCCGGACTCTTTCCCTCCAACTCTCTTCCTCTTTCAATATATAAATAATGTAAATAGGGCTGTGGTAAACCGTTGAATTTTCCTTCCGTTTTTTGGAGGAATCAAATTTTTGGTGATGCTAGATTTATCGATATTTTGGAGAAAACGAAGGAACAATCATTGCAACAAAAAAAAAAAGAAGAAGATAAAACGTTGTATTGGCACGTGTATGAATTATATGAGCATAAACATCTGGAACGTACCGTTTATTCGACAGTCTCCTGTCGCGAATCTTTTCGTATGTACGACGTTGGAATGCAATTCGAAAAGGTGCCATTTTTGGGTACTATTTTTGAGCTACCATTTTCCACTTTCAACCCAGTAAACTTTCAGTACCTTTTAAAACTATACCGCAAATATAGTATCCCAAAAATGGCACCGCAATAATTCCCTATTAGAATATCAATCGAGATCAATCCGAGCGATCACTTGTGTCCGATTCATCGTTGTCGTTTCGCCGTTCCTCGCGCGTTCTGAAGCACTTCCACAAGCCGTATCGTGCCTCCCAATCGACGAAGAAGAGTTCGGGTTTGTTCCAGAGTACGTGATGAAGGGCGAAGCTGTAGGTAGACTTTATTGGTGGATTGAGATGCGGCGCTGATTCTGCTCTCCTACTCATAATCTCGTTCACGTAAGAGTAAAAAATCTTGGCTTCGTGTATCCAGCAGAGCAAACTCATGATTGCCATTACGGTGGCGTGAAGGTGATAAGAAACGTAGCGTGACGTATCTTCTCGTTGCAGGGTCAAGTTTTGAACGTTCATGACGAGGCAAACGATCGCGGCGGCGGTGAAACCGCACGGTACCTCGACGGCGATCAAACAAACCGTTCGATAGACAGCCTCGAGATTCATACGAATCGAACAGTGCAGCATCAATCCACGTACCAGGCTGTCGTGCAGAATCTCCCGGTTCGCCTGGAGAAAATATTTGTCTTCCTTGTCGCAACGGGCCACCTTCAGAATCGATACACATCTCTGCTTATTATGAAAAACAGTTTTTTTTTACCCCTGTCGGGTTTTAAGGAATTTTCAATCTCAATTGGGTCATAAAATGATTTCGTTAGCTTTGAACATAGTTGTGGTGCTATTTATGACGTATAATTTTTGGGATAACATTAGGGTACCCAAACAAACCCAAACACCGTCAAGTATGAACTCTACCTCCAGATCATGGCTGGTGTCCTGGAAAAAGATCTTGGGTGTGTCAAAGTGAGCACGATTGTCACGACGATCTAGAAGACGATGAATTACACGGTTGCCGAGCAGACTGACGAGTCGATCTTTAGAAGCTATCATACGCATGAGGATTGGAAATATGCGAGAGTCCAGGGTGTCCTTGTAGAGCCGGGTATCGTGGGTGTACGCAGCGTATTCGAGGATTCCGCCAAAGTTGAGGATACTGGTGTCACTGGCGGAAACCTTATCGTCATTGATCAACCAGTAACATACGCGATGAATCACCACGAGGATATGCTCGTTGTCAAGATTTTTTACTGCGTGACGAATGCAGACCTCCAAACCTCTTCGCAGCGAAGACCACTGTGCTGCGATCGAAGAACATTCGTTCTTTCTGTACCAGTTTAGCGGATGGGGTATGACAAACTTTTCTCTCCATTTTTGGTCCTTGTTTGATTCTTGTTAATAGAGATTGGAATAATCCAAAGACAACCCATCAGGGTCGTGTTTTCCAAATTGTGGACATGCTCTTATAACTTGTAAAAAATCGAGGTAACCTTACAAATTTTCGAACCCAGTTTTGTCTCAGTTGGTTACGTTTTTCGATACATAACGGAAAAGCTTACGTTCGCTCAAAACAAACCCAAACAACGAGCAACAGGCTCTATAGAATTCATATTGATAATGATTTACTTGAGAATGATGATTTATTTTAAAAATGATTGATCGTTGAGAATTTTTGGTTCAAAACATCCAGCTACCTCTTTTGACCACCAATATCAACTGTTATAATTGTACTCCGCTATGATTACTATCTGCAGTGTGAAACTTTGTTTTCGAATTTGGGCATATAAAAAATTGATTGCCAAATGACATCGTTCAAACAACCTTGCTTTGATGAACATTTTTAAAATAAAACTTAGCAATTATTGGACTTATTCTCAAAGGAAAGTTTTTTCTTTGTGCCAGGCTTCAAACTTCCCTAAATCCAACTCTAACAGCTCGAAGAACCTTTTTAGAATTCGTACAATCTCCTACCAGCTTCAAGGCTCGTGCGATAAAGCTTAAGCAGTCTCTTGATCATTGCGAGGCTCCCAGAAGTTTTCGGCCATGAGTAGACCTCAAGGATTTCACAGAGGAGTCTAACAATGGATCTTGCAGTCTCCAGTCTTGTTTCTGGACTTTGGACACGATCTAGAAGTGCTTTGATCAAAGCCTCGCCTTGGGTGGGACGATCCAACAAGCTACGTGATAATTCCCAGCAGAGATGTTCCCGGCTCCAGAGAGCTTGCTCACCGATGACCTTGAGCATGAGGACTATCAGACTTGGTGATTCGGAACTCGCCAGCTCAATGTAACGGGCCAGTGCTATTTTGTAGTTACGGCGACATCTCCAGGAACAAACGCCGGGCCATTGACGAACATCCTCGTAGTAAGATACAATCCTGATGGCGCAAGACACCAGGTCGCGAATAGCCGATTCGTCCCATTGGACACTGTTGCGTTCTCGCAATAAGATAGTTAAGAGATGAAGCGCCTTTCCCCGATGGACACCAATCCTCGTCAAACTTTCGTCCCACGAGCAATGATCCTTCAGTTGGCGAATACGAGACTCAAACTCTCGTTGCTTTTCAGCGTCGCTCCTCGAACGCGAAATGCACAAAAATTTTTGCATTTTTCAGTGGACAGCATTTTTTGGAGGTAATTGCTTCATCATTGTGGCGAAAGGGCATGCTGAAGGAAAGAACTCGAATGAGAAAGTAGCGGAAGAAGTGAGCGGTATAGAGTGCAAATTCTTGAGTTTCGCGCCCGATAACTGTCAGACTCGATGATGCGCGCGCAATAGCGGCGCATACGCGGACTGCTTCTATCTCTCGTTTGCACGGGGCGCTAGTTATTCTGTGATAATATTTATTTATCACGGAAACACAAAGCTCGAAATCGACGGTGCGGATACTTTTGAATATACGTACGATATAACATTTCTTATGAAGTATTCCTTTGTTTTTAAGGAGTAACGAAATATCGCAAGTGAACAGTATACGTGTGTCAGGAATCAATCATGAAGATACGTATGAAAAGTGCGATTTGTTGGGGTTTGTTATATTTTCGAGAAGCCGGCACGACTAAATGTTGAGATTAATATTTGTCGAAGATCTGCACGTAATTTTGCAAAACGCGAAATTGTTGAGAGAACGGCATTGCCCTATGATGTGTCGGGTACACAAGAAATTCCAAATATAAAATTATAAAATGCAAAATAACGGTGGCTTTGCAGTCGAAATCCTGTGTATATGTATATATATATGCGAAAGATTCTCACAGAACAACTAGCGGCACGAGTGGCGAAGCGCGACATTAAATACCGATTTCTTCACCAGCTTTTCGTTGCAGCACGTATAAAAGATGTCATCTAAAGGTGTGAAATCGCTGTATCGAAGATCACAATACGGTACACAGAAAATACATACATACATACATACAAACATACATAGAAAATAATCTCCGCGGTGCGGCACTCGATGGTATTTTCGTAGCTTCGCTTGTTTATGTACCTTCCCCCTCCGTCGACCTCTGAAACGTGAAAGCAGTACGCTTCTGCGCAGTTCCGACTCATCTCACAACGACGCGGTAGTGAGGATCACGACTGTTTATGTTTTCTCTGCGATATAAATTCTCAACGTTTCGTCGAGTATCGTTTCCTCGTTCGAAAAAAAAAAAAGAAAAAAACAACGCGACGCAATTTTTCGCCTCGGTTATTAGTTTGTCGCAGCGTTGCGCGTACGCGCGGTCGCGCGCGTGCGTATTAATAGATCGACGTGAAAAGTTGAAGTAAGCGCAGTCGCCTCGTAGCTACCGATAATGTCGTCGGAGGATGCGAATTCCGTGACGCACGATTGTGTTATTGGCAAAAAGCCAACGCTCAATCTCTGTTTTCCGGTTGTGTGGAAAAATCGGGACCCCGAAAATTGTGAATTTCGTAACAAGAGGGTATCCTCTATCACGACATCGAACGTATGTGACTGGGAATCATTCAGACGCGACTTGGTAAGTACGCATCATCTTTGACGAGTTTCCAAACGCTTGTGTTTTTTTTCTCTTTTTGTTTTCTTTACGCAAACGGTTATACAAGTCTTACCATTTTTGGTCTTGGAATGCTTGTGCGTGCGTGGGACCGCAGTTAGCCACAGTTTTGTTTATATATTCCTGGAAGTAGAAAACAGTAATAATAATCATAACTAGTTGACGTAAGGCGCCCGATCGAAGCTGAGCGGAACGCAACTTGATGTACGGCCAACGAAGTCAGTTGTGAATAGGACAGTTCTTAAGGATTATATGTGCCGATTCTGCGGGGACTGTCCCCATCGGTAGTTCTCGAATATTGGCGTTGACAGCGGTTTTCATTCTCGCTTTCGCTTTCTCTCGTGGGCATAAACGTTGGAAGAATGATGGCGTCCTTCTTACTCCTGTAGATGTTATGCTTGGGGCATAGTTGTGCCCTGCTTCCTCTTATAGGAATTATAATATACCGGGTGTCCCACGACGGAATGTCATCCATGAAACGGGGGTTTGGAGGTGAAATTCTGAGTCGATTGATACCAGCATGTATAGCTCCCGGATCAACAGCTGAATTATTAATATTTCAACAAATCCACCATTTGATTCGCCTTGAACTCTCCATTTCTAGGGAACAATGTCAAAAAGATATTCTAGAAAGGTTTTTTACATTTACCCGGTCTAATTTTGCACTTTCGGGAAAAACTCGGATATATTCGTAATCAGCAGAAAATTTTCGATTAAATAGACACTTTGAAAAGGTTAAAACGCAAAAAAAAATTTTTTCGACCTCCTCCGTCTACTTTTCCGGAATCGTGAAAATCACGAGATTTCAAAAGGTCGTAGAGTAAGCTTATTATATGCTATGGAGATTCAATTGGTGAGTTTGGAAAAGGTTTTTGCCTGACTTAAATAATAGCGTTGGATTCGTATCGATATCGCTAATAGTTTTCCCAGAAATTCCACTTGAAAAATCGCTAAAAAAAACGCAAAGGGGTATGTATGGAAAAATTTGCAAAAATCGATGGTCCATCTTTGAAATTCTGCCAAAAATCGAAAA